>VUQJ01045137.1:51041-62669 GCA_015108635.1 Andinoacara biseriatus | reverse complement strand
AAATTTATTAAAAAAGAAAAACTGAATACTTATGACCATGTGATATTTCAGAGCCTTTGCTCAGTATTGAGTAGAAGCACCTTTTGAGCTAGTACAGCCATGAGTCTTCTTGGGAATGATGCAACAAGTTTTTCACACCTGGATTTGGGGATCCTCTGCCATTCTTCCTTGCAGATCCTCTCCAGTTCCATCAGGTTGGATGGTGAACGTTGGTGGACAGCCATTTTCAGCTCTCTCCAGAGATGCTCAGTTGGGTTTAGGTCAGGGCTCTGGCTGGGCCAGTCAACAATGGTCACAGAGTTGTTCTGAAGAAACTCCTTTGTTATTTTAGCTGTGTGCTCAGGGTCATTGTCTTGTTGGAAGGTGAACCAAGGTTCTGAGCACTCTGGAAGAGGTTTTCTTCCAGGATATCTCTGTACTTGGCCATATTCATCTTTCCTTCAATTGCAACCAGTCATCCTGTCCCTGCAGCTGAAAAACACCCCCATAGCATGATGCTGCCACCACCATGTTTCACTGTTGGGATTGTATTGGGCAGGTGATGAGCAATGTCTGGTTTTCTCTACACATACCGCTTAGCATTAATGCCAAAAAGTTTAGTCCTCGTCTCATCAGACCAGAGAATCTTATTTCTCATAGTCTGAGAGTCCTTCATGTGTTTTTTGGCAAAATCTATGCGGGCTTTCATATGTCTTACACTGAGAAGAGGCTTCCGTCGGGCCACTCTGCCATAAAGCCCCGACTTGTGGAGGGCTGCAGTGATAGTTGACTTTGTAGAACTTTCTCCCATCTCCCTACTGCATCTCTGGAGCTCAGCCACAGTGATCTTTGGGTTCTCCTTTACCTCTCTCACAAAGGCTCTTCTCCCACCATTGCTCAGTTTGGCTGGACGGCCAGGTCTAGGAAGAGTTCTGGTCATCCCAAACTTCTTCCATTGAAGGATTATGGAGGCCAGTGTGCTCTTAGGAACTTTGAGTGCTGCAGAAATTTAAATTCTTTTGTAACCTTAGTAAGATCTGTGCCTCGCCACAATTCTGTCTCTGAGCCCCTTGGGCAGTTCCTTCAACCTCAGGATTCTCATTTGCTCTGACCTGCACTGTGAGCTGTGAGGTCTTATATAAACAGGTGTGTGCCTTTCTTATTCAAGTCCAATCAGTTTAATTAAACACAGCTGGACTCCAATGAAGGAGTAGAACCATCTCAAGGAGGATCAGAAGAAATGGACAGCATGTGAGTTAAATATGAGTGTCACAGCAAAGGGTCTGAATACTTGACCATGTGATATTTCAGGGGTTTTTTAAAATAAATTTGCAACAATTTCTACATTTCTGTTTGTTTCTGTCAAGATAGGGTGCTGAGTGTACATTAATGAGAAATAAAATGAACTTTTTTGATTTTTGCCAATGAATTTAAAGGAGTCTGAATACTTTCCGTACCCACTGTTTAATCAGCTGAAAATATGTAGTGACACTGTGAAAATGTTTCACTGTAACAGGGAAGTTATGCTAAGTGATGATGGCTCAGACCAAGCTGATAATTACAGAGATGCAATCACGACAGATCTTTTTTTAATTTAACTGAATCCCCAAATGGTGCTCTCCAGCTCTATGCCTCGGAGCATGTATTCTAAAAAGGTTCTGTTCTTACTTCAACTGCTGGACGGCTCTGGCTGAATGAGTTGGAGAGTTTGGAGTCATATCCTAGTAACTTTATCAGACTATACAATGTTCTCAAAAGAATTGCCTGGAGGAAATAAAAAATAAAAATAAAAACATGCTACACCATTAGAGATGAAACACTATTAAAATGAATGTCGTGAATATTGTGACCAGAATGAATCTGATTATCAGTATTATCGCAGCACTAATGCAAAAAATGAAATAATTTCACAAGCTTTTTGCTTGCGTTTTGCGTGCTCAAGTTTTTGACATTTAGATTTTAGTGTGAGGATGCTTTTATTTATTTTTTATTCAAGTCTCAAGCTCACAAATTAAAAGTCTTTTGAGACAAAAGACTTTTATGTTTTATACTAATATTTATTCATGGAAGTAGCAACTTGATTCACTTGAATCACTTGATTCGTATTTAAGTTTTGCAATTTTATTGCATGAGAAAAACTGGACCACATTAATGAGTAAATCCAATGTAGGTACACTTATATTGCCCAAAGTATTCAATGCAAATCGTTGAATTCAGTGGTGTAAAGCACACTGCCACTGGACTCTAGAGCATTGGAGATGTGCTTTCTGGAGTGAAAAATCATGTTTGTTTGTTTTTCCATCTGGCAACCCGATGGACAAGTCTGGGCTTGGCAGTTGCCAGGAGAACGGCACTTGTGCCAAGTGTAAAGTTTGGTGGAGGGGGGATTATGGTGTGGGGTTGTTTTTCAGGAGTTGAGCTTGGCCCCTTAGTTCCAGTGAAAGGAACTCTTAATTCTTCAGCATACAAAGATATGTTGGACAATTTTATGCTCCGAACTTTGTGGTAAAAGTTTGGGGATGGCCCATTCCTGTTCCAACATGACTGCACACCAGTGCACAAAGCAGCTCCATAAAGACATGGATGAGCGAGTTTGGTGCGGAAGAATTTGACTGACCAGCACAAAGTCCTGACCTCAACCCGACAGAACACCTTTGGGATGAATTAGAGTGGAGAGTGGGAGCCAGGCCTTCTTGTCCAACATCAGTATCTGACCTCACAACTGCACTTCTTGAAGAATGATCAAAAATTCCCATAAACACACTCCTTACCCTTGTGAAAAACCTTCTCTGAAGAGTTGAAGCTGTTATAGCTGCAAAGGGTGGGCCGACATCATTTTAAACCCTATGAATTAAGAATGGGATGTCGCTCAGTTTCGTGTGTGTGAAGGCAGATGAGCAAATACTTCTGGCAATATAGTGTATGTCTTTGGAGACATAAAATACATATAAAATATGAACATTTACAAAAGGATTTGGATTTCTTTTCCATAGAGGTTGCACTTGAGTTTATGAAATTTAACCATAAGTCATAAAGAAGACTGATTCAGCCTAACAACTATAAATTTAATGACTGCCAGAATTTAAATGGACACATTTTATTAGGGTGACTAAACTACATAACTTGCTATCATATGTAGTGAGCAAACAGAATCTGCAGACACGACACAAACAGCAGCAGAATAGCGTGGGATTCTTTTACAGGTTATACTGAAAGCTTCAGTTTACATTATTTACAAGCTCTTAGCAAGTAAGAGAGAGCCCTGCTCAAAAATCCCTCCTATTATGCTCTATACTCAAGGTAAAAGGAGTCAGTGGCGGTGTGAAATGAGCCGCTTTTTTTTCCTGGAAGGTCCGCAGACAGGGTCACAATGTTCAAAGTCTTTTGCAGCAATAAAAATAAATAAATAAATACAAATACAAAATGCAACCAAATGTCAGACCTCTTAGAAGGTTGAAAACTGTCTCTACCACTCTCACTTCCTTCAGCCTTTATTTTAGGCTCACAAACTGATGCTTTTGTGTAGTTGTGTCTGGGATGCTACTGTTAACTTTATTTGAGCAAAACAATTTGGGTGATAATCTAACACAGTTTTAATGATCAATAAAATGGAAATGCTTATACTAACCGCTGGAAAGTTTACCATGAAAACCCTGGAAACCGGTAACCATTTTATCCCAATACAGCATAAAGACTCCAGCATGGGCAAATAGTGTTGGTACCATGTCTTAAACATTTTATTGATTTATTCTCTAATAATTTTTGTTAACAAATTAAATATAAATCACAAATTAAATTACATAGAGTGCAGTTGTTTAAAGTGGTTTGTAAAAATTTTTTATTCAATGTCTTTTTTGACTTATTGCTTTTCTATATTGATGGACCAACTGGGGTTATGTGGGTGAATTGTTTATTATTCTACATCATGTTTAATACAATTGCCTGAAGGAGAAATTCAATACTGATGCCTTAGGGAGCCATTCTGATATGCATTTACATATTATATTTAGGCTTTATATACCCAATGATCCACTCTGCATTGTCTGATAATAATGGCGTGAGCTCCTTGAAACATTGCATCTTATTTTAAACAGCAGAATGAGTAAAGTACTGCTCTTTTCTGGAAAAACAAACAAACATACAAACAGGAACTTTGGGATGATGTGAATGCAGATTATTGACGTTAACAGATAGATTCTCTGCATTTTTACCATTTTATTCAGAGGTTTGAATAAAGACTTGAGCAGTTGTTGGAATTATTATGTGAACTTTTATTTTGGTTTCCTATGAGTTATCATATCTTCTGTTTTCATAAGTTGTTTTTATATTATACTGTTGTTTCTTTATATTTTAAATTAGGACATGTGGTGACTTTTCTTAAGGAATCCCACTGCATTTCACTTATATGGGTTGTTTCAAGCCTGCAACAAAACACATCCTCCACAGCATACAGACACATACACACACACACACTTTATGCACACAGGAAGTCACGTACACCCTGGCTAACGTATACCTTCCATGGGTTTTTTCCACCACCATTTAAGGTTAAGAAGAGCCAAGAATGCTGTTTTATTACTTATGTTGTAAAACCGTGTGACTTTTACTTTGTAATAAAAGCCGCTGCGAAGGGAAGTTGCGCTGAGAACTACTTCCTCTGACTAAGAAGCAGAGGTTTACATCTCTGCTCCGGAGTTCAGAGGTGGAGTGGATCCTCCCTCGCATGCGGGATACCAAAAACTGTCTGTGTGTGAATGTTCTTTGTTATAAAATGATCTTAACCTATCAGCAGTAGAAATTAAAAATGCAAACAAGAATTACTTGACAGTGCCGCAATTATCTCTTCAAAAATATGCAGCTTAATATTCATTTCCTATTTGTCGGTTACACGTGGGTCACCGGGGACTGTGCCAAGAATGTGCTTTTTAAAAAAACACCACACTTGTGTTCTGCTAATATCTTGTTCATCAGAATTAGGTTCCCTATTTTGATTAAACGCTGATGTCACTGATTTTATGCTCTTGTATGTTTTTGTTTTGTTTTGTTTTTTGAAAGAATGACACTTTCTTAGTTTCTCAGACAAGAAGAAACTGCATCATTGTTGCCAATCGTGTCCACTGATATGTTATTTGGCAAATACTATGAGCTCTGATAAATTACTATGTTCCTGAATAGTACTGAACCTTCTTTAATTAGGACCTTGGCTAATATCCTTTAAATTATTTTCAATTACAACAAGACTGATTTAGCTGCTGTGGTATAAACATGCTTTCAGTATAGCATGTCAAAACTCAAATTAAATTGTTACAGTTGCACCTCAAACAGCTTTTTAAAAAAATAAGACATACTGAATTTACAATGTAAAACAGTTGACTTCTTTAGTCAAAAACATGATAAAAATATTGCAGTGTGATAACTTTTAGTAAATCTGGTTCACTGTACCTTGATTGTTGTAGTAAAAGTGACACTGCCACACATGCAGGTTTCTTATTATACATTATCATACGGCCATCTACATCAGGACATCTGGGTTTGGTATGTAGAGAAAATGAACTGTCACACATTGGATTTCGAGGTGTGTGCAGCCATACCTTTTGTCTTGGTCACCATTGTTTCTCATTCATATGCAAGATACTATGCGGATATGTGAGGGAGTGTAAACATTTTTCATTCAGCATGATAATGTGCAGTATTAAAAAAAGCATTAAAGAAAACAGCTTGTAATCAAATGCCAGTCACAGAACATATGCAAAACCTCAACGGAGAAGATGCATTTAATATGTTGGAAATAATTAAGGAAAGGTTAACCAGTGGTGATACCCACACTATCTGCAGAAGTTTATTCCCAAGCTATGTCACAAGTCTGAACTTAGTGAGTGGGCAGTAATTGTGGTATATGGGTGTAATATTTTGATAAAAAGTGTTTCAATACAAGTATATTTCATCACTGTGTTTGTTTTTATTGCTGCCTCCAGAAATACTGCCATTGCTTTGCCACTTATGAGACAGACTTTTCCACATTTTGGCTCACAGCTTGCGCTCATATTTCCTTTTTATCACAGCCTCAGCTTATGACCACAGCTCAGATTTGTGCTTCAGGGAGTCTTTAAAGAAACCTCAGAAAGCATTACTTGGTGTCTGACTGCCTGTGTCCATCTGTGTTAATGTAGTAAAGATAATATGTTCATGGGAGATGGATATTATCCAGCACACAGTGTGTAAATGCAATTAACGGTTATGTTTCCACCATTTTTTTTCAGTTTAAACTGATGCTTAGAAGTAAAATAATGTCAGACAAAGAGGTGATTTTTTTTTTCTTCTCCTTTTTGAGAAGAGCACAAAGATTCATGGCTCATTGGAGAACTGAAGAACTTTTTCAAACCATTTATTTGGGCAAAGTTGCAAACTTGGTAACTTTTAAGCTGATGTTATGCTTAAACTCAAGTTACATAAGCTATATTAAAGAATGATGAGGTCAGTTTAGAAGACTATTACTACTAGCCATTACTTATTACTTGTGTACTTTATGATCCACCGTGTGTAGAAACGGAACCAAAGATATACTGGTCTGCTCTGAGTTTCGAGTAAATGTTTGATAATCTGATCAAGTGCTTCCTATATGAATTCCTTCTGCTCCTAATCCATAATTCATACCTTCTGTACTGTACTATATGTTATGTGGGATGTGTCCACAGTCATTAAAGTGAAAAGCAATGCTCCTCTCAAATCATAAAGAGGCAACCGATGCTTAGATCCCAAAACAGAAGAACAAGATATGATACATTATTTAAGAGTATCGATCACTTTTATCAAATCGATGAGATGGCAAGAAAAAAAAATAGCTGCTAGTATGAAAGTCACGCTCGACTCACGGCCCTTTCTGTTTGAAGTGTTTCAGCCTTTCAAGAGAACATAAGCAGATCAAAGAGTAACCATAGCTGCTAAGTATGAGGGGGTGGTATGTGTGGATGAATGGAGGAATTCCTCCAAAAGGGAATGGCCTAGGTCCATATCTCAGAGCCAGAGGGGGAGATGTGTAGGAGCTCAGTGTAGTTACTTCTCATCTAATAGACCTTTACTGATGTATGCAAACATCATTACTTTCTGGCACTTCAACATTTTGTCCTCCTGTCACCAAAATCAGTTCAAGCCCACAAGCCAGTTTGTGTCATCAGCCAATTTGTGCATGTTTACAGTAGCTTGCAGTGTTTATGGGCTGAATGTCAGAATAATTGGCCAATTAAAAAGGAGAGCCTGAATTTTAAGGGACCCAGAATTTCTAGCTATGCACTTGAAGGGATAAAAAAAAAATAATTCTTAAGGCAAATATTTTTACATGCAGATCCAGGGAACGTTTACCTACCTCAGGTGCAGCAGAGTAATACTTGAAATAATCTTTGCCAGTGTTTACCTAATGTAGACACTGCAGCAGAGGCATACCAAGGGGTTGTACACAAAAATCAACCATTATAAAATGAAATTACTTCCTTCCTAGACACAACAAAGTCTCTCATCAATTCAGGCAGTGGTTTTTAGGGCATTTTTGTACTGTTTACTTCGAGTGACCAAAGTAACTGGCTCATTGTACTGCCTCAGTAGATGGGAGAAACTTTATGTATTAAATCCTGTAGCCATGGTAGATCTTTAGCATATATTTTTATAACTTCACACAAGACATCCTGTCAGTGTCATATATTAATGATATACTAAAGCTAAATTTGAAAGGTTTGTTGTTTCCCACTGTATGCTGCTGAGAATGCTCTCATTCTCTTCAGCCCATGCTTCTTTACATTTTCCTCCTTACATTACTCATACTCATACATATAATTGATGAAGCTTTTATTAAGGGTACAGTTAGAAATGTTCTGTTTAACACCATATTTCATCAGTGTTGACATTTAACCATTTTACTTTTTTAAAATGTAGTTATTTCTCAAATTTCATTGGAACTGAGGTCATTTGGTTCCTCGTGGATTCGCACATAGTATAGTTTTCTTTTTCTAATGTAATCAAGCACCCATTTTATAAGAGACAGTAATAATTTATTTCTGCCCCTAATAGCCTATACATCACTGGCAGGGTGTATATTTCATTTTCCTGAAGCATGAAAGCGAATAGAAATCTTAATGATTTGCCCTTGCTAGCATAATTTTAATTATGGATTTTCGTCTACATGATCGATTTGGAGAAAGCCATAGTAATACAAGTTGTACATTCTACTGTATTAAATATTTGATATCCATTAAATTTTCATGATTAATGTTCTGGTAAAGAATCAGTTTCTCTAAGCCCCCTGGTTTTATTGCTGACTAAATTAGGGGTTTTACTCCCTTAGCAAGAGATATAGTCATATATTGCACCAAAGCTTTGCCTGTCATGAGAAATGGAGCAATTTGATATTGATTATGAGGGAATTTTAAACTGAGAGAAATGGTACCCAAAAGAGAGAACTTAAAGATGTTCTATGTTTAATATAGTGGAGAATTAGATTGTACATTTTACTTTGTCATTGTTTGGTTAAATAGTATTTTATGCAACTGTTTTATTTTTCAGTGTATTGGCATTTACTTTTTAAGTATAAAAGTTACATAGTTACATATGCTTTATCCAGCGAGCATTCTACAATTTGTACAACTTATGCAACTACTCTAAAGGTACTTTGACTTTCTATCTTATATGTACTAATGTGTGCTTGGTACCAGAACAGAAAGCCACGGGCATAGGCGCCTATAATTAATGTATACCAAAGTATTGTGTTTGAAGTGCTAATGTAAAATGTTAATTTATTTTATGAACATAATTTATAAAAATATATTTAGGATTAGGCAGCTTTTTTGCACATACTTATCAAACTTATTTACTCTATTAGCTTTCTAGCTAACCATGTAGGCAGCACAGTGATGGAGTGGTTAGCACTAGGGATGTGCTCGATTACTCGACTAGACGACTAGTCATTGCTATTGTTACTAGTTAGTACCAGACGTACTAGTCAGTTAGCCTAATTATTAAGGTTTCAATAAACCTGTGCTGGTAAATGTTTGTCCTAAATGTTATGCAGCCATCTGTTATAAATGGAAGAATTATGTGACTGAGGCTATTGTTCAGATTTTTTCCAATTTTATTGCTTGTATTTATGAGCTAAGCAACATGTGAATGCAGCATTGCTTACTGATTCGGACAGTGAACCAGTCAAAGCACATGTAATAGCATTAGCAGTCTAATCAAAACTTTACACCTAATAGAGAAGGCTCGCACACAAAAAATATAGTTTTTAATGCTTATGGTAATAATGATTATACCCTCTCTTTTTCTACTCTTAACAACACATGGCATTTAACAGTTTGTAATTATCAATGTAATTTTTCTTCAAATTAATCACGTGAAACAGTCGGATGGTCTCAAGGATCAATGTTACGATGGGTTTTTTTTATACTATCCACTATACATATATCTGACAACTCATAAGAGAGATAATGATGTAATAAAACAAGCTAGGAGCAGCTCAGCCTTAAATCACATTCTGTGTACTGAGCAGGTACACTGCCGCATACAGTCCAATCTTTAACAAAGTATCCTGATTGTGTATCTGATCGGAGAGGACTGCAGTGCCTTCCTATCTCCGAACACAGAGGTGTTGGAGGGCAGCGCATGAGGAGATATGGAAAAGGCAACAACAGGAGAATAATGAGCCACCAAGCCTTAACGCCTGAGTTTTGTAAGTCCTAATGATTCTGACTTCAATTCAAAGGAGAAAGACCCACTTGAAGCCAACTTTCATTTCCCCACTATAGAATGGTGTGAATCTCATCTCCTAAAAGAATTACAGGTATCACACACTCCACTGATCTCCTTACACACCTTCTCTGTCAATCAAATGCAGGACCAAAAAGCACCTGAATTATATCTAACAGTGGAGGTAATGCATCCTACAGGGTTAGGGCTCTAGATGTAATATAATCTGTTAATAATCTCTCATGCAGATAAAATCTAATTTGCCACATTCATTTGATCTGTGGTCTCAAATGTCATATTGCACAGTTTGCATATTCAGCAGTTCACGGTTTCATGTCAGTAGAGAAAGTAAGATTTTGCCGCTCTATTCATCACCCACTGTCACATATGGTAATGCCACAAAAGTGGTTAATTCTTAAATTCACCTTCTGAAGTGTTCACATCTTTGTGCTCAGTAGCTGTCTCACTTATGTAACTGTTCTGCTGTGAATAGCTTTGGCATGACATTCTCATTTTGGGATTGGTGCAACACATTTGACATGTAGGTATATTTCTCAATGTCACTGATTTCTCTGGGTTCTGATGAGCACAGGCAGCAGAGCAAAAACACTGTTTTTTTCCTCTGATGCACTGCCTTTATTGTTGATCTTGAATCCACTGCAGACAGACCACAGTAAAAGGCTTACTTCTCTCAATCACAGCTCTCAATCTGAGTAAAAGAGCTAGAACACTTTGTGTAAAAGCTAGCATATATCACACAGCAGCAACCTTTTTTTTTCCTTTTTTTTTATCAGCAAAAAAGAAAAAAGTGACCCACTGAAGGTTGTTTCTGTCATAATAACCACAACAGAAAAGAAACAAGGAATGTTTTTTGAGGGGAGTAATTGTTACTTCATCTTTAGCCCTCACCATCTCTGACAAAATTTATCTTATAGCAGCACAAGCAGTATTGTAGACTAGGGTGAAGACATAAATTGCATTTTTATGTTGTTCTATTGAAAGGAGTGGGTAGGGACTAAAATGCTATTTCAGAAAATCTTACTTTGCTACATTTACTGCTTACTTGGGATTTCTTTCCAGTTCCCTTCTTAATATTACTCCCACATGACACCCTCCATGCAAGATGCTACTACAAGTTCATTATCATCAATAAGTCAAGTTTATTCTATCTTTCATCATCATATCATGCATTCCAACCACAGCACCTTTTTTTGCAATGTAAACCAATTTATTTCTCCCTTCTATTGCAGATAATATTAAACAATGCCCTAAGAGTAGAGGCTGTCTGAATAGGAATGATTTATTACAAAGAGAGAAGTCTGTGCGTCGGTTTGCAGAGCTCTGCAGTGTAAAATAACCTCATTTATATTCTATATTGCTCAGGCTGCCTCACTTAATATTCCTGTCAGCACTCTTATGCCATTCCTTCTGTTGGCTTTGCCTGCAATAAAGCCGCTGCCTTTGAAAAGTGTACAAACAATATTAAACACATTTAATCAGATTAGTGCAATGCAGTAAGGCTACTTTTAATACAAAACAACAGGGTCAAGTGAGTGTTCATTGTTTGATGACAGATTTAAATCATTGTGCAGCAAGAACTGGGATCATTTAAAACAGATGTGTGGCAGAATGTTGCCTGCCATTGGGCAGCATGTATGTACCATTTACAGAAGATCTCAAAGCACAATAAAAGCAAACATAATCATAGTTAAATAAGGTGAAGACACCATTCATTTAAGTTATTATGCTGCAACTTAACACTTGCTGTGCAATTAAAAGACATCACACTGTTAATCCACTATATTGATCTCAAACTTATTATAAGTCAACTGCATTGTGCTTGATGTTGAGAGTAGTTTTCTAATGGAGGGTTAAGAAGCTAAAGGATAGCTTTAAAAAAATGGTAACTGAAATTTA
>VUQJ01045137.1:32325-51009 GCA_015108635.1 Andinoacara biseriatus | reverse complement strand
AAGGAATAGCAGGAGTATACAAGAAAAATAAAACCAACAGTCCTAGGTATCAAATGATAAAAGCTTTACAATTTAAAATGAAAAAAAAAACTCAGATTTAAAAGATGATAAGGAAGTTGACATTCTGTTTTTAATGGGCAGACTATTCCACAGCTTGGGAACTTTAGTAGCAGAAGCCTGTTGACCTTTGTTTACTAGCTGCGACGTCAGAATGGCCAGCAGCATAAGGGGCAAACAAGTCCTTGATATAATTTGGAGAAGGGCCATTTACTGCTTTAAAAGCTATTATTAAGATTCTAAAATCAATATAAAGTAAATTTGCTAATACTGAAGCAGGGTTTTAGCCAGAAATTTTTACAGGCTTGCATGATTGTATGATGGTGGGGGGTGACTTTCAGGGGTACCAACTGAATGTACCAAACAACCACTTGCTAAAGCTAATGGCCGTGGGACTAGCTAACTGTTACAATAGTAATCTGTTCTGGTAGCTGAAATTCTCAGCCCAGTGTGACGGCGCCTCATCAAGGCATAGTGCTAGGCGATCAACTGCTGGCTAGAACCCTGCTGAGCTAATATGTTCATATTTCTTGATACAAGTTTAAATCAGGGCAGTGGCGTTTCAACTGCTTGGCAAAGAGCTAAGCCAAGGCTACTGGGGTTATTTGATAGCAGAGGGACATATAACTGTGTGTCATCTGCATAGCTCTGGTAAGCAATATTATGACTATGAATGAACTGGCTGAGAGGAAACATGTATATTGAACATAAAAGTGGGCCCAGGATAGAGCCTTGAGGAATGCCACAATGAAAATGGGCAACAGAGGAAGAAGCTATTAGCTATGACCTCACACAAGGTTATGTTAGATTAATAAGATAGTAAAACCTGTAAAGCAGAGCCCTTAATCCCAACCCAGGTTTAAAGATGGTACTGGAGAATAGAGTGATCCATGGTGTCGAAGGCTGCGCTCTAAGAGCACAAAGACTGAGCAATCACCTCGAAAGGTAAATCATTGGTAATCTTCACAATTTAAGTTACTGTGCTATGCTAAGCTCTAAAGCCTGGCTGAAAAAACTGAAACACATTATTAATATTCATAAAAGATATTTACTGAGTTGAAATTACTTTCTTCAGAATCTTAGATAAGAAGTTAAGTTCAGGACCATTGAGAACAGAATTTGTGATATTACAATCTGTTTCTGGATATGATATTAGAGAAGTATACTGATATTGCATCTATATATGCTTTCTGGTAGATTTCCATAGATTCCTTCAAAGTTATGAGTGTTAACTTTGATTTTTTTTTTCTTTTTTGCTACTTTCTATTTACATTCCAGTCTTCTGCACTGTTGTTTGAGGGAATGTGTATAGCCATTCAGCCAGGGGAGAGGAATGGTTTTAGCCTTTTTGCATTTAAGTGGAGCAGTACAGTTTAGAACAGAGACACTGATTATTGAAGGAGTGTAAAAGTTGATCAGGATTCTGATAAGTAGTAGGAAATAACTAATGGCAAAAGCGTCATTGAATTTTTTTTTGCAGAGTCAGCAGAGAGAGAGGCAAGACCCTATGTTTATAAGAGGTTTTAAAACGGGGTGGGAGAGATACATCAAAGATAACTGCTTTGTGGTCAGAAATATATGCATTTATTGCCATACACACAGCAGATGACAGAATCAGGTCAAGGATGTGACCTTTGGAATGAGTGGGTCCATTAACTGACACCAACAGCACTCCATCTGAATACAGATATATGCTTTACATATTATCAATGAGGATTATCTAGATGGTTATTTTGAAGTTTGAACTGGCTTAAAAATCAACTATTTATCAGTAAACATTATTTACAATTAATTTTTTTTATAAATATTTAATAGCAATGAATTAAGGACTAATTAATTATCAATTTAATATTCACTAGATAAAGATATTCCTGATTTCATTGTTTTATGGGGAAATTTGGTATCATATAGTTCTTACACAGCTCTATCTAGCCTCAGAGCTAAAGTCTGATAAAGATAAGATAAAGATAAACTTTATTGATCCCACAGCGGGAAAATTTGTGCATTACAGCAGCTCAGTACAGAGAATATGAAGATTAATAAAATGAGACAAATAAAATAAAAGAAAATGGAAAAGAAAAGAAAATACTATATACATAAAATATATACAATACACATATACATACATGTACACACATGTACATCAAGGAACACTATATACAGATATCAAACCTTACATATACACATGTAGCCAGTCAGCATACACAGTATGCATTATGAGTCAGTGTAATAAATAAGATATATGTTATTGTATGGCTAAGGTGATGGACGTGGAGATAAAGTTTCCAAGTGATTCTTGATATCATGATGCATTATACAGTCTAACTGCTGTTGGGATCAAAGACCTGCAATTAGTCAAAATGTAAACACCTCTGTGGTTCTGCAGGGATTTTCAGTATTGGCGTGTTGTGTGTATATACTGGGTTTTTTTGTTTTTGTTGTTTTTTTTTTAAATCGCTAGGTATAAATCGCAACAGAAGGTGCTCATGTTAAAAAAATAAATAAATAAAAAATAAGGTACTAATGTCAGCCAGATAACCCCTGGATCTCAGCCAGGAGGTAATGCTGACTGTTTACCAAACGCAGGATCTTCCCACTAGTTACAGTACCTCACAGTGCTATAGATCTTTCTTTGCAAACAGATTGGAAAAAAAAGACTGATGTCTTTTTATTGAGTTGCTTCTCTTGCCTGCAGAAGGCCTGCACTATAAAACAGCATTTTGTCTTATACAGTTAACTTCAGGGTTAATTCTGGGTTTTCAGTACTACAAAAGTTGATCAACTTATGTTGTGAACCTAACCTGATCTGGAACAAGTTAAGCAGTGTTCTAGTCAGTGGTTTATGTCCTGGCGCTGTGCCGGGCTGAGGTACTCTCACATGGGACTGAGAATTTCACCGGTTTGCATACGGAACAGTTTGCTATTAGCACGCGAGGTGACTATTAGCATTAGGGACTCTGACCCCTTGGACCTCTGTGTGTGGATATTTGGAGGGTCTGAAGTTTTTAATAACATCTAATGTCTTTGCATCAGTATTAAATGTAGATTATTATGCTGCACAAATAAAGCGGGAGGATAGGTTTTACCTTTCTGTTCTATAGACTCCAAATCCACAAGGGGTACAGCCATGAAATTTGGCATACGTGTTCTTCACCCTTCAAAGATGCAATATTCATATTGTCCGTCCATCCATCTGGGTGGCTGTCCATGATGTTTTATTTTTCGGTCTATAGACTCCATAACCACAAGAAGTTGAGCCATGAAATTTGGCATGTGCTCTTTACACAATATTCGTATTCCTGGATGTGTAGTACACGTTTGGACTAGAATGTTCCTGGCAACTAATTTCTTATTTGACTGAACAAGGAAAAAAAAATTGTCTAACTGACTAGTCTAAAAGTAAGAAACAATCAGATATTAAAGGGCACGTATCATGCAAAATCCACTTTTTTAGCCTTTAAATACATTTTGTTGTGTACTTTCAGTGTCTAACAGTGCAGAAAATGTAAATATATGCTGTTGGGCTATACCTATACTAGACCATTATTGGCTGATATTGAGAAATTGGGGAGTCCCCATATCTAGCAGCTGACCCAGGTCACTGAACATCTGGCAGTAGCTAAATAATAAACTGTGAATCCCAAATTTCTAGTTAAAGAGCCAGTCTGTTTATTGTACCATCAGTTCTACGCTGCAGTCCTCTTGATTAGTCTGTGATGCCAACTTCTGATTGGCTGAGCATTGTCTAACATGTTGGTTTGGGCCATAGTGGGCCAACTCATGGCCATAAACAGACTATGGCATAAGAAAAGAACAGACTGCACACCTGCAGAACTCCTGGAAAAATGTGTAATCCACCTTGAAAAAAGTGGCGTTTCGGGCAGTTGTCCTTCTTCAAACTTAATGAGTCCTCATTAAGTCTGAAGAAGGGTATAAGCCCACATTCAAAATAATGTTTTTATATTTATTCTTCAACTGCTCTCAACTATTGAATGCCACAAAGGCTGAAGCCGAAAGAATAAAAAGTAAAACTGTCTTTTAAACATTAAATTATCATTAATGAAATACGTTTTTATAATTCATCAGATTCTCCTGTGTCTGAATGACAAAGCTGTGATATTGATAAGTCTGTTTAGTCACAACAGCATTTTTGCCAGCTTTCCTCCCAGCCTTTAAATATGCTAGACATTATTAATTACAGTAGCTCTTCTCTAATCTTACTGACCAAAACGTTTAAAGCCCACACATTCAAACAGTACTTTTAATACTAAACTATTATACAGTGCTTTTTCCTCCCACACACACTCAAACCGCTGCTTTTTGTGCAGCAGCTTTGTTGGTTTCAGATTGTATTGTGTGTTTGACATCTTCATATTTATTATAGTTTTACCATCTTTTGAAAAATCAGCTGCTCAATTGCCAGTACACTTATCCATAATTGTGACTGATCAGATGGACCCTACACCACACTTTTCATGTGAGCAAGCAGGGGAAACCTTGGAATAATTTAGCGAGATGATAACCAGCTTATTTGACCTCTTATCCTGATTGCCGATGTTAGGGTAGGTGAATCCAGATAATGGAAAAATACTGTGGGTATGTTGAACTCACTTAGTAGCACAGGCCTTGGTTGCCTGAATATAACATCCAGATTGAGCCAAACACAGATCTCGTGTTAATTCCAGGTGTAAATTAAAACTAAATTTATTCATTGACCATCAGTGTGGAAGTTTAGCTGTTATAACAAGTTTGTCAAAAGCAATAGAAGTTGTTTTTAAATTGAAAATTATGCCATAACCACAATACTTTGTGTTGGACCCTAAAATGATTGTAGTTCTTTCCTATATGAACAAATAATTTCCTTCACAATTTGCTTCCAAAAGGTGGTTGAGAGGGGAAATCTGGAATACCATTATTATTAAAGTTAACTGTGCTATTTATTAATGATCATCATACGTTCTTCAGTGTTCATCAAATTATTCTTTATAAGATTTAAATCTGATTACTGGACTTGATAGTGAAATGTTAAACACAATTAGTGTAAACTGAAAATTGCATGTAAAAATTAACTGTAGAAGATCCAGCTTAAAAAAAAATTCCAATTATAAAACAATGCATCATATTTTGTGTAAAAGGAGCCTGTATTGACCTGTTTGCCAGGTGATGCTTCCTGAGGTCAGACAGGCAGCTGTGTCACCAGCAATACAATACTACACCTTTGGGCAGCACAACAGACTTTTGTTCATCTCCACATTTTACACAAGCCACTCAAGACAAGCAAAAAGAAGTGTTCAGCACTTAAAAATGGGTCGATTCTCAGTTCCTGCCCTCTTCAGAATGTGCTCAAGAAGGCCAAACCAAGCGCATGATTTCTGTTCAGGTCTTTTAGTAGAAACGGTAGAAAACAAAGGTGGAATACAGTAACTGGTTTGCAGAGTATTGTGGAAAAACGGGTGGAGAAAGGGAGCAGAGTGGTCTCACAGTTAGCATCATAATAACGGCTTTTAATTGACATAAATAAGGATATGAGGAGAAAACCAAGTGTCCCAGGGAAAGGTTTTGTGTTTGCTGGACCTGATGTAGTGAATGTGTTCTGTTAATAGGATGTGAACACATGGCTGATGAGTAGGGGCCCTCTGCTAATTGGCAGTGTTTGTCTGCTGGTGGTTGTGTTCCTTCAAGGACCCAGCAGCGTCCCATTGGTATTCAGGGTACTGCTTTGTGTTCCCATAAGTGACGCCACACCATTAGGGAGAGGAATCGAGGACCTTATGATTTACTTAACAAGAGGAACTTTCTCTCTGCAGTAAGCGGAACTCAACCGCTCCACCATGTGTCAGATACCCCTGGAGCACACCTTGTACAGAACAGATAGCTCTGGAAGTATTTCCAGCCGAGTGCTACTAATGGATATAATTTATTGAGCTGTAGCTGAAAAGGACATCAATTTGCAAAACTGCAGCAACGGTTTTCATCTTTGTAAATCTGAAAGTTCTTGGGTGCAGCCCAGTAACCCAATCAGCTGGTTAAATAAATTCAGATTTTTAAAAAATATATAATTAACTACAGTCTAAGATGTTACACAGCCATCCACAGCTAGCTGTGACTGCAGCAGTTCTCTCTGTGACAGAAAGTTGTAAATAAGGCCTCTGTCACACAGCTCTAGAGACTGGTGAAAAATGTGTATTCTCTGACCGGTTGTCGAGCGATCGCTTTCTGTTGCTGTCTGTTGCAAGTTAAAATCAGTCTCAAAGAGGGCACTGCACCAAAAACCTTTTGACTGTTTTAAGTGTGTTGGTTGCAACAGTAAGGCACTTTTTTTTTTCTTAGAATCCAAAGGTTCTGTCTCTGTTTTGCTTCTCATTTTTCATAGTTTCACGAATCCTTAGCCAGTAGTTTGCAAGCCTTTGCAGGCAAGTCACTATTGTCCATGCAAACTACTGGCAACCATATCAACCTGCTAGCAACTGAAGCAATTGCAGGGAGGTTTTTGGTACAGCACATTACACCTTTTTGCAACCTCATGACTACTGTTTGCCAAGTTGTTGCTAAAAGGTCTCTAGGCCTGTGAGATTTAGGCCAGAAAGACAGATAGCAACATGCAAACCATCCTGGTTCAGCAGTACTTTGTTGTTGTATGGAGATTATGTCAGTCACCTGACATATAACCACTTCATGCAGAACCAAATTCAGCGGACTCACATTGGCCTTAACCTGCAAGGAAAGAAAGATGTCAATGCTAGCTCTGCTAATGTTAGCCACACTTATTGTGTGCATTCAGAGTTATGCATGGTGCAAGTGGCTTTCATTTCATTGAGTTTAAAACAATTCAATTATTGAAGAATGTGATTATTGGTTTCATGTGCAGCTTAAATACATGCGAATGTCATGTGTGAGCGGTATAGCAAGCAGGGTGGACCCAAATACAGAACTCTTGAGACAGACTAAACTTAAAAGGCAACTTTATTACAAACTGAATCAAAACAGACAAAACTGAGAAGGCGACTGAAACAGGAACAAAACCCACACCTTCATGAGGGAGGACGCGAAAGGGAACAGCGGGAAACGCAGACAATAAATACACTGGGGATGACGAGGGAAAACAGGAAACAGCTGGGGAGAACAGGTGGACCAAATCATACTAATGAAACACAGGAAGCAAAACTAGACAACACACCGGGAACACAAGACTGTCAAAATAAAAACAGGAAACACCTAACAGGGGGCACGCAGACTGAACACAAGGTGCTGGCACAGAGGAACAGTAACAGGGATCAAGGCACAGAGAAATAAACATACACAGGCGACATGAACAAAGGGAAGTAAAACCACAATAAAGCCAGAACTAAGATGAATAAGAAAAACCAAAACGAATTAGAAAACTACAAAACCCAGAGAACACAGAACTACACACAACAGGAAATCACAAAATCAAAGATGAAACAAAACACAACCAAAACACAAAACACTGGGCCACCGGCCCAGGATCATGACAGTAAATCATTTCTTGTTGGTTTTCGACTTACTAAAGGGTTCCTTTACATGTCAGATTTCTTTTTCTAGCAAATTGCTAGTTGCCAGGAGCATTCATAAAAGTCGCCAGAAAGAAAGTACATAAAAATAATTGAAGCTCCTCTCACCTCTTAGTTTTTGCAGCTAGAAAATTTGTCTTTTATCTCCACTTTTATGTCTTCGGTATAAAATAATGGGGTTTTTTTTTTAGATGTATTTTTAATGCTCCCTAAAGAGGCTTTAGGTAGTGCCAAAAGAATATAGCCAGCATTGTGAAAAAAATGTCTTGGTAAGTTTTGTTAAATAGGGATTAAGTTAAACAAGTATATTGAACATTTTATGCACATTATAGGAAAATGCTGCGATTTCAGTCAAAAACAGTAACAATGACTAATTGCCTTTACTGTATGAGTCTGAAAAACACCATTAAACTGATTAACTGACCCAAAGAAAAAATGTGAGTGGAAAGCCATAATGAATGCAGATGTTTCTGTAGGGGCTCAAGGATTCTCTGAATTAGTCGAGAAAGCAAATAGACTCCACAGTTGCCACCTCTAAGCAATGTGTTAGAAATTGATCTTCACCTCAGATAGTGTTTTATCCTTTCAGTATGCTACAGTTACATACAGAACAATGGAGCTTCTTTTTCTCACATAAATCAAAAGAAATATCAAATTAAGCAGGATGAGAAAATTAAAGGCATCACTTTAACACCAGTATACAAAACGTAGCATGACCATATCCATTACAAGCTGAGTTGTGTACTGACATTCTCTTCAGTGATACATTACCGAATCCTGAGCTTCTGTTTGTCTTTATGATGTTAATTAGTCAGCCCTGGCTCTTTTTGCTTTGGAGGCTTTGAAAGCAATTTCCTGTTCATGTTCACAAATTAAGATGGGACTGCCCAAGAATTCACTAATTACATATGAGGAATCTACTTTGCAGTCAGTTAGACTTAAATCATTTTGTATTGTCAGAGGCTTCTCTGTTATTAATTGTTGTAATAATTATTTGTGATGCCATATTGTAAATCACAAAGGCGTAATGGCTTGATGCGCAAGTGATACATCAGCTTCTTCTATGTGCATGTGTTGCCAATTATGGTTATCACTTTATTAAAACTTGTTGACTCACCTTAAAAAAAAATCACACTGTGTAAACGATAACTAAAATAGTTAATAAGGATCTTAAAATTCAAATTTAATTTCAGAGAAGGACAACATTCTCTAACCTTTGACTTCTATCAGGTAAAATCCTGTCCTCCAGGAAAAAAACCCAAAAACAAATGCCCCAAGAGTTATATTTTAACTTCACTGCAGCCTCCCTGCTGAAGTCTTTCCATTTTTGACCTTAAGAATGCTATTAATATGTATATGTTAAAATTGAAGTTTAGTTTTAAGCCTGTTTCCATAAAGGTCAAATCTTTTATGAAAATTATGAGGTAGGTAGAGGTTTGTAATAAAAAGACAGGAAACAGCCTCTCTATTCGATGAAGAGTAAATGCTATGATTTATTAGGGGTTTTTTTTGTCATACCAATGCCATCAGTCAGGTCAAACTTGCTAAAATTAGCTATAGCTGAAGTGTGTGAGTGTGTGTGTGAGTGTGTGTGTGTGCTGATTTTAAATACTTACTAATACTGGATAGTTTCCTTAATTTGTCACCATGCAGAACTTGACATGCTTAGTAGAAAATCTCTTTTGTAACTAATACACTTAGTGGCCAACTTATTAGGTTTAGTTAGGCAATCCATTCCATTCCAGCCCAGTCCATAAATAATATAAAAGGTGTACGTAGCTACCATGATGTCGTCCACTGAGGTCTTGTCTTGAAGCCTCGAGATGAGCGTTTCTGCCGTTGCCATTTTTGTTGCTAACACCCAGGCGTGATGGGGATGGGTGGGTCTGACTCTTTGACTGTGACCTGTGACCTGTGATTGACAAGGTTTTAGCCAATGAGCATGCGGTTTCATACCACAGATAATCCACTATTTTGAATTATAGTATGGCCAAGATTTACAAAACAGACAAGTTTTTATTCAGTGATCAAAAATAAGCAACTGAGCCTAGAAAAGAAGTCTTGTTGCAACCACAGCTATTGTCATCTTTGCTGCTTTCAGGTAGACTGCAGGTTTAAGTCTTTACTTAAACAATGGCTTATTTTTTATGACCTGGAAGCTACGTCAGCGTTTTATACCACCTATGGTAACACTTGTCTTTGCGACAGCACCTGGTGTAACACCATTTATAATCACTAGTGGGCCAAAAGTTATTTATTGTAGATTTAAGAAACAGTAAAATGATAATAACCTTTACTCGTCAAAAGTAACATAATTAGGTTTGTTTGTGGGGGTTTTGTTCACGAGTGAGGGGAGTGGGAGATTGACAGGCGGATTGGGGCTGCAGCTGCAGTGATTTCGTGGTGACGCGAGAGCTGAGCATAAAAGCAAAGATGTTAATTTACAGGTTGATCTGCATCCCAACCCTCACCTATGGTCAGGAGCACCAAAAGAACAAGATTGTGGATCCAAGCAGCAGAAATGAGCTTCCTCCGATGGGTAGCTGGCCTCTCCCATAGAGGTAGGGTGAGGAGTGCAGAACTTCGGGGGGGCTTCAGAGTTGAACCGCTACTACTCCACATCGAAAGGAGCCAGTTGAGGTGGTTGCCTCCTGGGGGAATTGTTCGGGCATGTCCTACCGGGGGGAGGCCCCGGGGCAGACCCAGGACATGCTGGAGATTATATCTCTCGGCTGGCCTGGGAACGCCTTGTTGTTCTCCCAAATAACCTGGAGTAGGTGGCTGGGTTTCTCTGTTTGGGCTGTTGCTCCTGAGCATCCCGGATAAGCAGAGGAAAATGGAGGGATGGATGGATGGATAAAGTGGCAGGTACAGTAACAGCATTTCACTTGTTTCTTTTGACCCAAATCTGATACAAAGCTGTAAAACCCTTCTTATTAAATTTTAGTTTCATCTTGGTCAAATGCTTTCGTTTGCATTTTTAGCGTATAGTGCTTATGTAGCTCTATAGAAGGAGAAAACTGTTTTCTTTATGATGAAGTATTTTCATCCCAGAGGTCATAAAGTAACACAGCACACACTCTACTCAGTATTTCACCTCTGCACCACTGGCTCATCATTCTGTCATGTAGTGTGGGAGCTGTCAATAGTGACACCCTCTAGTAGTTCAGTGTCAAGGATGGATGGTACAGCCTCTGCATTTAACCCGGAGTTTTACTCTACAGCCATGTTTGGTTAATAGTATCAAGCTGGCTCCTGGGTGGTGGAATAATGTTTGATCTGTCCAGCATATGTTGCTGAGATGGATTTTAGCTGAACGAATGAAAAATGACTAATCTTTCCTGAAAATCAAAAATTTTTTTTTGCTCTTGTGTTGAACAGTTTTAGACCTCCCACAATTATTCTGTCACGTTCCCTAATTACAAGTTAGAAACAATTTATTTCCCCCCTCACTTTAAACCATACACAACCAAACACAAATAAGGGAGATGGGGAAAGAAGACCTTAAACCAACCATGCAGTGGGCCGCTGGATTCACGCTTTTAAACAATAAACAGGACTTCTGGTAACTCCCACTTAACTAATACAACTGCAAAAAGTAACTGAAACAAATTGCTGGTGCTGAGGGAGGAGAGAGAGCTGCTCCGCCTCCTCTGGCTTTATATGCATGCAGGTGAGCATCCACAGCCAATGAGCACTACGGATTAACCAGAGCCCGAGAGATAACAGGTTAATAGTGATCATAAAGAGAAACAATATTTGGAGGGAAAATGTGCCGGTGCACTGAGGTGCATGTAACAGTGCTCGAGAGAATTGGGCAAATAGACTCTTTTCACAACAGACGTGTGTATTGTCGTGAGGAAAACACGAATGAGGCTTGTAACATTAATGATAAAACAATGCAGCAACGAGTAATATTACTAGTTAAATGCAAGCAGTGTAAATTTCTGTTAGTACTGAGATGAGGACCAGATGGATTTAAATGGTTATAATTGGTATGTGAATCATTTAGACTTGACTATTGGAAGGGACAGCGACTACAGACAGTTGCTATAGGAACAGACAAGGCAATGAAATGTAAGAGTATAGGTTATGGTGGTGTTTCTACTGATTTCTGACAGCACTGCTGTGAATATTTAACAGTTTTGGAGATAATAAGTAATGCGCCCTATAAAATGATGTATCAATGGAGAGAAAGCTGCTTAGGTGTCTTCGTTCTCAAAGAAGAATTAGTGTAAAACCAGGAGCCGCATCTGTGGCTTAATTGAACATTTTGAAAAGGACTCTGGGACTGTAATTTCTTTAGTGCTGCAAAGATTCCTCGAATAACTCGAATAATTCGATTATAAAAAATCCTCAAAATTTGTTGCTGCAATGCTTCGCTTAAACTCTGCAGCGCTCAGGTGCCAGCGTATAAACCGGGCCTCACTTGGGCACCGAGGGTGACCCAACCTGCCCGGGCCTCTCTTCAAGACAGAGGGGGACCCAACCTCCAATCCCCACCCCACTTAGCGACTTTTGAGACAGCCGACAAAGAGTTTTCTTATACAAAAGTTGGCAACGGTGGCCCAGATAAAGGTGGAGGGCTGAATGTAGAATGCATAACAAAGTTTTCATTAAATTTGATATTCTAACATTAAACAATACAGGACAAAATTGATTTATGTAATGTGGGTCAAGGCAAAGCATTAAAGTCATGAAGTTACTTCATAAAGTTCATTTGTCGTTCTAAACATTTTTTTTCTCACATTTTGTCTCTCCATGTTATTCCTCTCTCCTACGTACAGCCTCGATTACAACTACATGCAAATGACCAATTATGCAAATTAGGCGATGACGTCATGTAGCGACTTCTAGCGACTTTTAGGCCAGCCAGTAGCTACTTTCCTTACTGAGGAGTTGGCAACAGTGTTGTGGATACAAAGCATTACAACATTAAGTGTATACTTTACGTGCTGTCTATCTGCACAGGCACGGCAAGCGCTTACCCTGACCCTGAGCTCAGGTGGAGTGAACGGAAACGTTTTTTCTAGCGTCCAAAGCAGCAGCGCTCTTTCTTGTAACTGCGAAACAGCTGGAGGAGCCCTTCATCAACCACCTGACCAACAAGTGTTAGCATGAAGAAAAGAGAACTTTGTAGCTGCTCCATTCACCGCTGTTTGTTTCACACAGCGAAAAAACTGCAGTAAATCTATGGAAGTTAAAATATGCAGGTAAGACAAAAGTGTTTCTTATTCAATTATTGAAATAATTGATAGAATACTTGATTACTACAATAATCGATAGTTGCAGCCCTAAATTGCTCCAGTACCTTTTGATTAATTTTTTTTATTTTACTGAGGTGAATACTAAAGTTCAAAACACTACTAATAATATGACATTTTTATGCTACAACCTGGATTCTTTTTCTTTCTTTTTTTTCTCATATAAAACATGAGATCCTTGGATGCGGCACCGCCATTAGGGCATAGGTAAACCAATTTTTTAAAAGCATTTTTCTTGTAAATCATAAAGCCTAATTAAACTAAATGAAACAAAATAATGGCATGCATGGAGCAATCTGTCATTTAATTTTAGGCACAAATATCATTCAGTATTCTTTTTGGTTTTGCCTCAAGAACTAGGAAAACTCAAAAATCCCAAAAAAATTAACAGTCAAGTAAATGTGTTAAAGATTATTTTTGATTTACCTGTGGGGTTTTTTTTCCCACTAAAAATCAAGAAAAAGAAGCTTCATATTTGTCTTCCTACTTAGGATTTCACTCATTTGTCTTTTATTGTTAAGAAAGCCATTCCTATTAACCAAAGAAACACAGCATACCCACATATTACTGTTGTTCATGTTTACACACGCCTACAGGCATTTGAAAAGGGATCACTTGAATACTGTGTACATCCTTTTAAGAAGACATGCTTGGCTTCATATAAAAGGCAGAACCAAAGCAAATAAATGGAGAGTTGGTTGAGCTCTTGTAGAAACTCTTGTAATTATACAGTATAAATAGATTGTGTTGTTTTGATGTCTTCAGCATACATTGATGCATAGTTGTGATCACAGTTTAAATATATTTTACCCACAGGGAGCCGTTGTATGAAAACTCAATAATCTTGTAGATGTGACAGTTAGCACAGGGTTGTGTGCTCATCACCGCTATTCTGTGATCACACACTTATTTTTATTTATTTTTTTTGTCAAGCTTGGATTATTTTTCTGCTTTCTCCCGTTCCTTTATTTATTTTTTTTCTACAGGTATTTTAATGCAAAATCCAACTGAGATCTATCAGTCCTGATAAACTAGGACTATACAGACAGAAGTCTCAATGGAGCAAAGGAGATCTTATATTTAAAACATTATTATACATAATGCACATGGTTCATACATTTTTAAATATTCACTCTCCATACATGGATGTGGTGCTGGGTTGTGATGTGTTCCTCATACAAAACTACGAGGTGCTGCCTTAAGATTTTGCATGTCTCACATATTGTGTAAAAATAAAAAACAATGATACAAAAAATGGGGGGGGGGTAATAATTTGATATCTCTGGAGTGCTACTGGAGACACAATCCTTGCTTTCTTTGTTTTGCATTGCCATTTCCAGTATGACTGAGTTCAGAGAAGACTGACTCTGTGCAGAGAGAAAAAAATGAGCGAAAACTCACATATCCTGAAGGTAGATGTTGATTTGAAAGGGAAAACATGAGAATAATATCCTTTGATGTGAAAAATAAAACCAAAGAAGGTTCTTGAATGGGAGGCTGTCTGGGAACAGAAGTCAAATTGGGATAATCTCTAAGAAAGTGAGGCCAACAGAAAAGATGAGGCACTGTGGGACAGGGTCCACTGATTGATAAGATGATGGTGTTAAACTATATAGAAATGCATACCGGGGGGGTGGGGGGCTTTGGAGGTGGAGCAAAAGGTCTGTGGTCGCCCAGCTGATCCAGTCCAATATTGAGGAATGTCCGGGCAAGATGGTGAACTCCGATGTATCCATCATAGAATGTGTATGTGTGTGTGTGAGAGACAGAGACAGAAAGCACTAAAAAGCATAAAATAAAGAGATAGATGAAAAGTTTGTTGTAAAAAGTGCGATATAAGGACCAGTCCATTTACTATGCTATGGATGCTGTGAAGGGTCAAATATGTTTGAGTTTATTTTTAGTCCTTAAGAGTTTTTCTCATTTATATGGAGGTTGTAGTTTTCTTCATAGGTTTTTTTAGTGGAGCTTTTTAGTTATCCTCACTCCACTATGTCTTGTTGTCGAATGTCCATCTCTGTTTGGTGTTTACTAACCTCCTGTTTTTTTTTGCTGGTCTTGTTTACAGTGTACATTGTGTACATTTTGCTTTCCCTTGTCTCATTAGTTAGATTCTGTTCAGCTGTGTCGTGTTTTCCCCAGCTGTGTCCTCTCTCCCTAATTACCTGGTATGTCTTTAAGCCCACCGTCCTCCCTCATGCTGTGTGCGCCTGTATTCTGTGTTTCCCTTTTGTCTCAGAGTTTCTGCATTTCTGACTCCAGCCTAGCCTTGGTTTATATTTTTTCCTTGTGATTTCCAGAGATAAAACCTGAGCTTAAGTTTCCTGAGTCCCACATTTGGGTCTACAACAGTACCTGCCACACAATGACATATGAGTAAAAATTCAGCCACTAGAAAGTGATATGCTAATTTAATGACACACTTTTAGAGTATTCATTTGCATTTTTACCCTCCAAAAACATAAAGTCTTAAAAGCAAAAACAGAAAATGCCATAATTTGATGGAATTATACTGTAGCCCTTCTTGCCCTGTTTTCTGGGTCTAAATTTTCAGTGCTGGAAAATGTTTTACATTATATATTTATAAAACCGCTTGGTTGAAAGCACTCTGTGATGGAATTCAGCCGTATTCTGAAATCTTTTAAAACATGATTGATGGTTGTTGAAAAACAACCATTTGGGTAAGTGCACTGAGCATCTATTGTCCCTGTTTGTCTTCAGGTCAGCTCTAATTGGCTGTCATATGCATGGCTTTTGATGATTTCACACCTAACTTGTTTGGTCCACAATTTCAGACTCTTCTATTTGTTTTGAACAGAAATTGAGGCTGTAAACCTTTCTCAGATGATAAGAAGAGGGGGTCTTGGTCCAGATCAAACAATGGTTCGGTTGGTGTGTAGTATGAAAAAAATTTCTTGGATGATTCTGACTTTCAGGACAAAGGAGATTTTTTTTTTTTTTGCAGTAGCACATGGGGCGTAGTAGTAGACTAGGGTGTCAAACAAAGTCAACTGGGTGACACTCGGAACAACCCGGACAGCTCAGGCAGCTCTAAATATAAAAAGTCAGTTAAATTGTTATTTTGTCACTCACTTCAGAAGTAATAGGGTAAAATCCTACCATTAAAAAAACTATCAGTGTCAATTGTAGGGAAATGCAGACTGCGTAGGTACTGTATGTGGGTATGTTTACATTTGCCCAGAGTTTCTCTGTAAGGTCAGTACACAGTCACTTTGTTTCAGAGAAAGAATTTTGTTGATCAGAAATGTCCATTATGTGTGACTTGTGTGTGTGTGTGTGTGACCCCATTAAAAACTCATTAAACAAAAATAATTATATGACAGTGCTGGTTTAAAGGGGTCACCAAATATTGCAGGAAAAGCACTAATGTCAAAGTTCTTTAGTGTGCTCCCATAATTTTGAGTTTGAAACTAGGCAGCCCTTAAAAACAAGTTTTTATGTCCATCCATCGTCATCCGCTTATCCTTTTCAGGGTCGTGGGGGGGGTGCTAGAACCTGTCCCAGCTGCCATAGGGTGAGGGGCAGTGTACACTCTGGACAGGCCACCAGCCTGGAGAGAACCCAGACAGAACTGTGGAGAACATGCAAACTCCACACAGAATGGCCATGTGGATTTGAACTCAGGACCATTTTGCTGTGAGGCAACAGTGCGGACCACCGTGCTGTCCAGGTTTTTATGTAAAGTGAAATTTTACATTCACTAACACCTCTCAGCTCTTATTAAAAGGAAATGTGCAATATAAAAATAAAGCTAATATATAAAAAAGATAATAATAATAAATGAAAAAGATTAGAACAGTATTTACATATCTAAAAGTAATGAAATAATACAAACAAGTATTGCAAGATAAAATGTACAATAATTATTTACACTGACCAGCCGCTTTATTGAAAACCTTGCTTGTACTGAACTGGACCCCTTTTGCCTTCAGAACTTCTTTAATTGTGTGTGGCATCAATTCAACAAGGTACTGGAAACATTCCTCAGATTTTGGTCCATAATGACAGGATATATTGATACAAGGCAGGATGAATCCATGCTTTCATGCTAAATTGTGACCCTACCATCACATTGCCTCTCAGAAATGGAGACTCATTAGACCAGGCACAGTTTTTCCAGTCTTGTATTTTCTGATTTTGGTGAGCTTGTGCAAATTGTGGTATCACTTTCCTGTTCTTAGCTGGCAGGAGTGGCACCTAGTGTGGTCTTCTACTGCTGTACCCCATCTGCTTCAAGGTTTAACATGTTGTGCATTTAGAGATGCTCTTCTGCTACCTCAGCTGTAACAAATGGTGTTTGGAGTTGGAGTTGCTATCCTTTCAGCTCAAAGCAGTCTGGTCATTCTCCTCTGACCTTTGGCAATCAATAAGGCATTTTCGCCCCGACTGTTGCAACTCACTGGGTATTTTCTCTTTTCCGGACCATTCTCTGTAAACCCTAGAAATGATGGTGTGTGTAGATCAGCCACAACAACCACGCCACATTCAAAGTCACTAAAGTCACCTGTCTTCCCCATTCTGATGCTTGGTTTGAACTATTTGAACAGGCTGTTTTGACTATTTCTATGTGCCTGAATGCATTGATTTTGGTGTCATGTGATTGGCTTAGGTGTTTGTGTTAATGAGCAACTGAACCTGGAAAAAGTGGCTGGTGCATGTACAGTATCTAGAAAGTTGGCATGAGAAATAATTTTGCAGAATGATAGAGCAGATGTGCAGTAGTGCCATAGCAGCTACAGTCATTTTTACTTTATTTCCTAGAGTGAGTACAGTTTAGTTCAGTCCAGTGCCCAGTGTAATTCCTGCAGGTATCATTTCAACAGTGATGAACCAGCTTTTAGTAACTTTAGCGCAGCAGACTTTTTATATTAAAGAGCCAACTCATCCATGCAAGACTCAGTGGTTGAAATAATTTCTTGATTTCACAATCACCAGTAAATGTAAACTCATGACATCACACAAGGCAAACAAGAGGATACTAGGCAAGAAGAGAGCCTTTCAGATTTGTCTTACTCTGCAACAACAGAGGTATCTGTAGTAATTAAGTGAGTCAAATAAAACCATTGATAGTACAGTAATGAAATAAGCCATGTTATGACTGAAGCCCAAGAGTCTTGGAGAAAGCTATTGTAATTGAGGAGCAGTTGTGTTATCCCAAGCTCCATTAAAATTTCATCACCCTTGCACATTTCCATGAATGGCATTATTGAAATTATGCTAAATCACATCAGCTTGCCTGCTTGGCAATGCAACGTTGCCCATTACAATGACCGAGGCAAGATTCCCAAAGTCTAGAAAGGGTCTGCATGTGATTTAACAGCATGCTTCATATTCTAAACAGATGCTGAAAAGCTACTGAGTATTGGCCTTTGGCCTCTGAAAATTTGGAAGACAAAAGAGTAAGCATACTTAAACCTTCTCATTTTAGACAAACCTTTGCTTTATTGAAACAAATGTAGCACATGTTTTGAAATAAAGATATGTATGAACTGAATTGGCTTGGGAGGCAGTTAAGCCTCTTTTTTTAAAAAAAAAATTCTGTTGAGGTATTCTCTTGCATATCTATTATATAGATATTTTGTGCTCCATACATTTGTTCATTTTGCTAGTATGCAAAACTAAATAGTGTTTGGGAATGCCTAGAAATGAATACATACAAGAAATATGAGTTAAACATTGTCCCATATATAAGCAATGAATTTACACACAAAACATCATGTTATTCAAAATGCAATGCAGTTCGTGGTGCACAAAACACATGCAAAAAAAAAAGCCCATCACAGCTTGACACTGAATTGTTATTGCATGTA
>VUQJ01045137.1:13456-24528 GCA_015108635.1 Andinoacara biseriatus | reverse complement strand
GCATCTCCATTCCTCGCTCTCAATAAAAATGACTGCAGATACTGCGTTCAGTGTAAGTTGCAGTGATTAGCAGCTGTGATTTAAGCTCTTTCTTAATTAACCTTGTTCTTTAATTCCCTCCCCCACTAATTTTCAGGAGAGACAATGAAAACTGTACTGACTGCTTGTGGGACTGAGCCTATTCTGACGACAGGGTTATAGAGATATGGTGCGTCTCACTGTGAGCACAATAACCAAGTCAGTCTAAAGTAGATAATGAAGGTAATTTTAAATCATTAAACTCACTGACTGCGAGTGCATTTTTTTGGTTCTGTATAGATTTATACGTCGATAACTTCTTTCATGTTGCACATTAAGCACAGTGCTGCTATCACCAGCTGGTTTAACTTCTGCTACATTTAATAAGCATGAAGGCTGTACTTGGCAGGTAAATTACTGGAATAGGTGTGTTGAAAACATAACATTGTTAAATTGTCAAGCCAGCTCTTTGGATTGGTTGGATGCTGAAGTGTGTGACTTTGTGCCTCTCATGCCCTCCAAAAACTCAGCTTTGGTTTCAGTTAACCATGAATGGAATTCTGCACTTTCTGGCAGAGAAAAACTAATTGGAAAAACTCAAATTATGCCAATTTGGGCGCAGTTCCTCATTCCAAGTTAGGTACCCCACTGCTACACTCTAAGGTACTTTGGCTATTTAATATGTTGCTGGTCAAAAGATGTGTTGGGGTTTTTACTTTAAAAATTATTCAGTCCTTATTTAAAATTAATATATTACTCACTTAATGAGGACACAGACCAGATCTTTCTTTTAGTGTTAACACAAGGCCGCCTTCACAGCACTTCACAGAAAAACACTCTTTCCACAGTGAGCCAACCTGGAGTTCTCTGAGTTCTTTCCCATTAGCTTTGTGTCAGCATGATGTCTTTGTCTATAGTTTGTACTTTAGTGTTATGTTCTTGTTTTTTTTTTCATGTAATAAAAATGAAAATGACTATATCTGCACGTCTCAAAAAGGTTCTAGATCACTATTATTTTTATCCTCCAAACCATCCAAATACTCCCTGGAACAGACTGTGAGGCCTCTTGTGAAGCCTTCAGTTTGTGCCTCTTAGGGTAATCCATTGAGGATTTTGAGGTATATTGAGGATGATTTCATGCTTTTGCTAACATTTACAGTAATGGAATCAGTTCTCTCCTCTGCCAGTGAAATGTTTTTTGTGCGTGGCTACAACAAACCCAAAGCATGATCGATCCACCTCCATGCTTAACAATTACATGAACTGCTTAACAGCTGGAGAAGTGCTTTTTCCCCCCATAAAGTTCTGCTCATATGACCTTAATCTTTCAGATAACCATGTCTTATTAGCCATGTCTTAATTACATGATGAGCTGCTTCCCATGCTTTGTCAGCATCAATTTGAGGAGCTATTTATATAGCATTGGAATTTGCATCACCTAGCTGTTCCTTTTTGTAATGACTGTGGGCAAACCTAAGCTTTTAAAAGTAGCTTTAATGTCTTTTATCACTGTACTTTGGTTGTGGTTGTGTGAACTTCTTTACAGTCCATGCACAATTTTGGCTTTTGGCTTTTTTCCACCCTGATATTTGTTGCTTGACATGGTAACATGATGCTGCTTTCACATTCATGTTGCAATGTAGAAATCTTTGGATCCGAATAAAGTTAATCCTCCTTATTCACCTAAATTCACCGCATCTCTGCGAAGAAAGGGAAAAAAAAAATACACAAAGTTACATCAACTGTGCACCACTATATTATGTTACATTCCTTTTAATGTAAACATCTTTGCAAACAAATAAGGTGTTTATTCACCTGACCCAAGTGCATATCATAGAAGCAAAATATAGTCTTTCACATCATTTATTGAACTTTCATGGATGTGAATAGTACTCGTAGCAAAGTATTTGACAGCTGTGATATTCCTCTGCATTTCCTTCCCACTTTGTGTTAGGGGAATAGAAAATCTGTTGTCCAGTAAGTTGATTGTTTTCTTGAAGTCTTCATTACTCACTGTATTTATTGGGAACATAGCTTTGACCAAGTGGAATGTGATTGCATTGATGATTTCAGTGCATCTTTAGGAGCTGGATGGATTGACAAGCTGCACAGGTTCATTTTTATGGACATCGGAATTGATGTTGGACGATTTATGTTAGCAGCCTCTCCATTGTTTTGCTTGGCCTTCATGCATTAATCATACTCCAGTTTGTGGTGTGTGTCTTCAGCAGTGATGTCAGTAACCCCTCTAATCGGACTACTTTTTTTTTTCGGTAACGAGTAATCTAACTATTCTGTATTCTGCCACCGCCGCCAGTGTTGTGCCAAAAAGTGATCGTCTGTTAAAAAAAAAAGTGATCCAAAAAAAAAATTGCCTTTATTTAAACGGCTGTAAATGACTTGTTGTTTTATAATCTGTGAAACACATGTCAAACATATCTTTTGTGAATGATATCGAGTCATTTCGAGCATTTCTATCACAGGGTAGAAGCTGCAAGCAGTTTTTTGCAAAGTGACTTTTTATCAAGTAAAAACATTGACATTAAAAATTTCTTTTTAAACAGAAATCTGGCTCAGAAGGCTGCAGAAATCACAACAAATATAACGTCACAGTTCTATAAAGATATTTTAAGTGGCACTGGATTAATTATAATGTAGGTACAATAACACAGACTCTCAGGCCCCGTTTACACAACACCGTTTTAAAATGAAAACGGTGTCGTTTTGATGCGTTTTGGCCTCCCGTTTCCCGTTTGGAAACGGGAGTCCTCGCACATGCGCACTATAGCTGTGACTGCCACAGTTTTCCACGCATGCGCTAATAGAGGAACAACACTCATGAGGGTTAGCATTCACGAGTACTTCAGTGAACTTCGAGTAGTGCGATTCACAGTTGATCTTTGCCTGTGTTTTTGCCGTTTTATTATTAAGTGTTGAGTGCAGCAGCTATCCAACCTTGTCGTCCGTCCACAAAGCCTCTCACATTGGCCATTTTGTAAATAATGAATAAATCTTTGTGGTGCATCCTACTAAGTCCCTCCATGCATGCGCGTGCTGTGTAAACAAACTTTGCAAAAAAACACCGCCACCTTGTGGCCTGGCAAAGGGAACTACATCGTTTTCATTGTTTCATGCATTCTCGTGTAAACGTAGAATGTTTCTGAAACGGCTCCATGTAGACGGGAGGCTGAAACGCATCAAAACGATGCCGTTTCCAGTGGAAACGGCGTCGTGTAAACGGGGCATTAGAATACCAGTTTTAGGGTGTCGTGTCAGGGAGTCACTGTATTTACTGTGAAATTTAAGGGTTAGAAAAGTATTTTCTATTGCAAGGATAGAACAAAAAAGTAATATTTGCTACAACCACCTTTATTCACCTTTAACTCTCTCAGGTAAACTTTCTCATAATTTCTTTACATAGTCTTCATCGGCTGCCTTTGGTTCCATTTTCTGTCAAAATCCCAAAATTTGATGGTACTTTTCTGCATCCATAATTCCACCTCGGAGAAAATCTCCAACACCACCGGCTGAAATGCAGCCCCAAACCATGACAGAACCTCCACCGTGCTTTATAGATTTTTTTTGGGGGGGGGCAAGGTCATTGAAACTGAACACAAGAGTTTTCATTATTTGCTGTCTACATCTGGATCAGAGCAAAAATTCTTAATCAAAACCAGAAATGACCAAAAGACACTTTGACACCAAAATGGCCCAGGTGGGAGTAGATGCTAATTTTCAAATGGCTGTTCTTTCTAAACTGTTCAACCAATTTTGATTTAATCAGATTTGTATGAACTGGAATATCATCAAGTAAATTCCCAGTGTCATAATATTATCTGTATTTGACCTTTTGACCTCTACTCTCAACTTGGATTTGACCTTCATATTAGCAGGAAATGCATAAAGATGAAAAGTAGTTACATCTGTTTAAAGCATTAAAATATGCAAAAATTTTGTTTTTCATTTTCATTCACTTTCAAGTCCTGTGGCTCATGAGGCACATGCAACCTTTGCCTCATCAATATAAAGCTGCAAACTGTCCACCGCTTTAGATGCACAGACTAGTTTGCAATAAATGTTTTTGTCTGTGTTCTCAGTGTTAATTAACATTGAATCAATATTGACAATTTTAAATGGTAGTTTATGGATTTTTTTTATGATACAGAAGAGAGGACAGTGGTTAATGGTTGTAGATGGTTACATAATAAATACCAACAAAACAAACCTGAACCATTACTGTGAAGACATGAAGAATACAAACAGTCTCTAAGGGTTAAATACCTAAAAAAAAATGAGTAAAATAAGAAGAAGATTAATCTTTGCTGTGATAAAACAACTTTGAGACATGAAACTGATTTTGCCATACTTGTGTGGGTCTGTTCATGTCGCCTTCCTGTCTCTGTTTCCTGCCCACAGCTTCATATTTTTGCTGCTCTGTGGATTTGTGTCAAAACAACAAACAAAAGGTTCTAATGCCCCCTATCTTTACCTAAACAAACAAAAGAAAATTCTCTAACCTTCCAATAAACAAGAGAATGGCTTCTCATTCCTACTTAACTGCTGCAGTGCTCAATGTGTACAGTCGCAGTTACAGGTTTGGATACTGTGTCCAGTCCTTTGACTGCTACTGTGCATTGGATTAGCGTTTACAATTTTCTATTCTTTTACAATGTGCTACATGATCCTGGACCAGATATTAATAATACATCTGTATAAACAGAGTAAAAAGAGGGTGAATGAAAAGAAACATCAGGGCATCACTGGAACCCCCATTTCTGCCATTTCTTTTCCAGGAGGATAAAATGCTCTAACAATGACAATTGTATCTAGAGTTTCAAGAGGACATTTGTGTCTTTCTGCTCTGATTTTAATGTACTTGTTTTGTCAGATGAGATCAGTACCTTGGAGCCATAAGACTGTAAGCTGTTATTAGCAGCATAATTGAATTCATGTTCTCATAACAGATGGAAGCGTTTGTCGTAGGCTGTGTGACCAGCTAAAAGCTTTTCTGCTTTCTGATATAATATTTCACTTTTGGGGAATTGTGTAGTGAATGAAAGCACAATAAGAAACTCTGGAGACTTCCTCTTTGATCAAATTGTGCTTCCTCCCTATTGTTTTTATTTTTTGACTTTTGTGTGCATCCTTCACAGTCTGATGAATATGACTCACTTTCTTTTTTCTGTTTTTCATTCCTCTCACACACTGCTTTATGCCCTTCACTGATTCCATCTACCTGTTATCCTACAGTATGAGACATCCAACCAGATGCTACTCTTCTGTCCTCTTCCTCCTCGTCCTCTCTGTGAGCTGGGGTCAGAGGTCAAACTCAGACAACAAGAAGCCAACCTGCGATCACTGCAACCAGCAGCTCTCCTGTAACTGCTCCTATGGTGGATTTACAAGTGTTCCCACTGTAACAGGCGATGCCGTGAGTCTCGATCTTTCCTTTAACAGCATAACAGTGGTGACGGATGACGACCTGATGGGCCACATGCCGCTGAAGGCTCTGGATCTCCATGGTAAGGCCGTGCTTAAGAAAATATAATAAGAAGAATAGTAGCAGATAATATATAGAAATGTATCCATTTGAGTGCATTTTATTAGGACAAGTCGGGATATTACAGCCTTTTTTTAAGCCTAGCACCCTTCCTGTATCTATCTGGGACTTTCAGTGAAAGGAGCAGGGACCATCAGCATCTTCCAGTGGACAAAAAAGCTGTTACTTGTCCACCTACATTGTATTATATGGACACGATAGCAAATTAAAGACATCCTGTTATGAGTCAGTTGGCATTGTGGTCAACACACTGCACTGTCAGGGGATTTATATTAAAACCAGTCCTACTGCAATGAGTCACACTGGCTGCAATAGGACAAAAATACTACATTTGATTGTGTAACTGTGCATGTTGAGGGAAACTGTGAAACCTTAACCTCAAATTTCAACTTTTTTAAAATAAATTTCAGAGTCAAAATTTAATGTAGCATGATATTATCACCCTCTTGCTTGAAGTCATGCATAACGACTTGTGATCCAAGTACAAAGTTTCAAAAATGGCCAAGTTTTTACTCATCACAATGATTTTCCACGGGGATATTTTTTAGGAATTTAATAAATACCATAAAAACAATTGCTATCAAAATGCATAGCATTTTAACATTTTTTTTTTGACCAAGTTTTTCACAAACCTGTAGTGTTTTGTTTTGTTCAATGGTTGATCTTCATCAATAAAATGTGCCTACAATGAGTTTAAAGGTACATTTTGCTGTCCTCTAGGTAATGGGTTAGCTGACATCCATCAATCAGCTTTTGACTCTCTGTGGAACCTGGAACAACTGGATCTGTCTGAGAACCAGCTGACTGCTCTCGACCACAAATGGTTCAGGAAGTTAGAAGCTCTGCAGCAGCTCAACCTGCTCAACAACCCATACAGGTAAGAAGCTAAAGTCACCAAAATGACAACAAGGCAAAACATTCTAAATGATTATATGATGATGATTTTACTTTCTACTGCTCTCCCATAGTTACCTTGGTTCTCCTCCAGTATTTGGAGGCCTTGTTAGACTGAGGAAGCTGGCCTTTGGAGGTCCTGCTCTAAAGGAGCTGAGGAGAGGAGATTTGTCTGGTGTCACTCAGCTGGATGAGTTAACTGTTCATGCCAACAACCTGGCTAGGTTTGATCAGATTTTGTTAGCTGTGTTACTGTCCCGACTCCTAGCAGTAGCTTCAAATCAAGTATCATTGATTGTACCTGCTATTTTATTATTACAGTTAACTGAATTAACGCTATGAATGTCGCTTTTCTCCTCAAGTTTTTCAATAAGTTAGTGAATCATCACCCTGCATCCAGGAATAGCTTCCATATGTTGTTTCTGCAGATATGACTCTGGCACTTTAGCAGACATTTGGCCACTGGGTTGTGTCACTTTGGCTCTCTATGGTCCATTTTTAAGAAATTCAGTTTTGGCCGGGGATATGATTGGTGATGTGTCGTACCCTGAGACACCCATCACTGTGAAAGACATCCATCTGATTGGAATTCAGTCAGTTCAGCCTTTCAGAGAGGCAGCCAGCAAGAGGATCAGGTCGGGACACTTCACTTCTGCTTCAGCGATAATGGGTATTGTTACAGACTGGGAAGCAAACTAATCAGTTTATTCTCTGTGGTGTAACTCTTTAGGCATTTGACCATATATAACATTTCTCTGTCTGATGAGGCTATGGCCGATTTCCTGATGGTATTCGATAAAGCTCCACTGACCATACTTGCCATAGATGATGTCACGCTGACAGGCGAAGGCAGGTGGGAGACAAACACATTTCTGCAGTATTATCCTGTTAATTAAAAGAGTTTGAATTAATGATTTCATGTATAGTTTTGTTCATCTTATTTTTTTGTTGTTGTTGTTGGTGTTAGGTGGGAGCAAGCCAACAGGAGTGATCACAAAAACATAGATGAGTTCTACGTCCGTAACCTTGTGGTCCTGGATGTATATAAATTTACCTCACTTATACAGCTGGGTTTTCTGTTTCAGTATCCCAGGAGGATGTCTGTGATAAACTCCAAGGTGAAAATCATGGTTTATATGGTAGCCACTACATCACCTACAGTACATCATAACTATCATAATTGCAAGTAAAATATCCAATACTGTGCATAGTATTGGCTTGTGTGATATGTTGCCTTGGGGTCAGGGTTACCAGAGATATTTACAGTTGTGCTCATAAGTTTACTCTGAAGAAAATCACAAATTCTGCCAGGGTATATAAACTCATGACCACAACTGTATTTTGCTTGCCCAATAATTATGCCAGTCAGTATAACCCTGATACTGTGACATGTGACAGATGATATGTTGTGACAAAATCTAAAAGGAGCATCAAAAAGACAAAGAAGAAAAATAATATTTATGTTGTTAAGTCAAATTTGGAAAACTATGCCAGTATTGGAACACTGAAAAGCACTCTTGGAAACCATTGATTAATTTACTCACTAGGCCTTTAGGAGCAATGCCCAGTTTTCCAGTATATATATTATGGTATTTAACATGAGGCCATTGTTTGTCATGATTTGGAGCTATAATATCCAAATTGAATTGCATTGAATTATCCGTACAGTGGATATCACTATCATTTTTGAAGGCCCGCGATTCAGCATTTCCAGATAAAGATGAATTTAGAAAAGCTGATAACAAGATAAACTGGAGTAGGACAAAATTTTAAAAAATTATCTTTGTATCTAACAAAACATGAACAGGATCTTTAGGTCATCCGAGAGTTAGGTTGGTGTGAAGTTTGCGTGAGGATGTGAATGACTTTCAAATTAGCGCATATTCAGTTGAAAGCTTTTACCTTATAAATAGAATTTTACTTGTACATATGGGTTGAATAAGCCATACCAGGTACATAAAGCTAACCATTTGGTCTGGCCAATCTTCGCCTTTACTTCTAGTTCATTCTCTTTGACTTTGGTTTAGTTAATACCAACGCAGCAAATTAATATATTAGAGATTTTCCAAGTATGATATCAACAGATCTCACTCTTATAGGCAATACTTTTTGGTCTCTGCAAATTTCAGGAACCTCAGGTCTCCAGTCTTTTGCAGGGCCAACACAGAAAGACAGACAACTATTCATGCTGAAACCTACCTATTTAGAAAAACCCTAATGGAATTAGTGTCCTTCTTCCCCTTACGACTTAAAACTTTGTGACCTTATTGATGCATTTTGGGTTTTTTTTTCCTTCAGATGTTTGTGATGCCCTGTCTTACCACCCGTCTGCTGAAAAACCTGCAGTACCTGGACCTGTCTGACAACCTCCTGACTGACCTGACTCTAGTGGAGACACTTTGTGGTACTACAGAAACTTTGAAGGACATCCGAGTTTTGAACTTCAGTGGAAACACTTTGAAGGTGAAGCATGAAACTTCAATGAAATCAGTGAAGTCTAAAAGTATTCAAGTATTTCAAGGCTTGATGGAGACTTAACTGCCTGTGTCCCATTTCTGTCCAGTCTTTGTCCACCGTCAGTCGACTAGTAACAAAATTCTCCAAACTGACACATCTGGACATCAGTAGGACTGGTTACAGTTTCATGCCCTCAAGCTGCCCCTGGCCTTCCTCCCTGCGATTCCTCAACATCTCTGGGGCTCAGCTCACAACAGTTACTCCCTGTCTGCCCAAAACGCTGGAGGTATGAAGACCATGTAGCAATAATCCTGAGAAACCTGACACTGTTTTTTCTTCTGTAATTTCAGCTCTCATTTTTTTCTTTCCAGGTGTTGGATCTGAGCAACAATAACCTTTATGATTTCACTCTTCTTCTGCCTGTGCTCAGAGAGCTCCACCTCTCTGGCAACAAGTTTCTCAGGTTGCCTTCTGGGCTGTCCTTTCCCAATCTGCAAACCCTGATCATCAAGGTAATAAATCACAGCATACATTTTTGCTTCTGATCCTCTCAGTGTTTCCACTATAATACCCATTATTTTTCCACAGTCAAACACCCTGAACATGTTTGGAAAATCAGACCTCCAGTCATACCTGCGACTTGAGAACATCCAGGCAGGTCAGAACAAGTTTGTCTGCTCCTGTGACTTTGTCAGCTTCCTCCAAATGGAACTTAAAGGAGGTGGAGGTGTGCAGTTAACAGATGACGTGGACAGCTACATCTGCAACTCCCCTTTCTACCTGCAGGGACAACTGGTGGATCAAGTCCAACTCTCAGTTGTCATGTGCCATCAGGTTTTATTTGTGGCAGTGAGCTGTGGGTTGGCGCTCTTCGTAGCCGTTTTGCTGTCTGTGGTGCTTTGGCGCATCCACGCCTTCTGGTACCTCAAGATGATTTGGGCGTGGGTTAAGGCCAAACGTAATACTCGACACCGGCAACAACGCAGAGATGCTGCAGACTCAGAAGCGCTGATATCCTTCGACGCCTTTGTTTCCTACAGTGAAAGAGATGCTAGTTGGGTGGAAAACTTCTTGGTACCTGAGCTGGAGGAACCAAGGTAACTTCAGTAGTTTTGATGTCATATTATTTTATATTATTTCTGCCAAAGTGTCCTCGGCATCATTACTCTGTTAGTCACAAGATAAAGATTTCAATGAAATTTGTCTGAATAGAAAGAAAGAAATTGAAAGACAATTGAAAGAAAATTGTGTCGACCGTGTGGCATTTTTAAAGGGACAATTCACCACAGAAACAAAATTACACAGTTGTTTATCCATATACAGATACTGATTATAAAAATAGTGGCGTTCAATATACTCTTGACCAAAATGGCACTTGCCATTTCTACAAAGCACCACAATTTAGACTTACAGAATTTAGCAGCGAAGGTTCCACAAATCACAACTGGGTCATGCAATAAATAAATAAACTAGGAACTAATTAATTTCTACCAAACTACACAAATCAACCATATTACTGTTCAGAATAAAGCATTAATTTACCTGTAACAAGATGATATTAACATGACATTCATGATGTCTTCTTTAAAGGAACTATAATATTCACTAGCTTGAATGCTTTGACTACCACAAGACAAGTTCCACTACCCCTCCAAGGTCTAATTTATTACTGGTAATGACCCTAAACCAAAACATAAACCTATATTTGGGAGGAAGGCAAACAAGAAATTTTTAAGAGAAAATATCTTTGAATTAGAATTATTTTCTTTGTCCCCTGATTGCTAAGACTTGGGAGAACAATATAAAAAAGAAAATAAAACAAAATGACTGATTCAAATGGGGGTCAATATCACTATAAAGTAACATGTTACAAAATAATGACAAATTTAGGTATTGTTACAAATGTGGATACACTGACACACAAATCGGTACAAGAACAAGCTTCTTAAAATGAATTTCACTAAATTTATACCATTTTCTTTGGTTAGATGTATCTGTTTTTGCTATGTCCCACATGCTGTCTGCTCCTTTCAAGCAGTGTAATAAGGCAGTAAACGGCACAAAATAAAAATACTTTTTAAATGGTCTTATTACTCTTACTAAATTCTTGGGTAAAACAAACCTTAACTTGCTGTGAGAGAAA
>VUQJ01045137.1:0-13436 GCA_015108635.1 Andinoacara biseriatus | reverse complement strand
TTACAATTGACTTTTTTTTTTTTAAGTAACATCCTTGTTTCTACAAGTATTCCACCCATCCATTCACTTCGGCTTATCTGCCAAGGTGGAATCAAACCTAGACCTTCTAGATGTCATTCTGACTATGAGGCAGTGGTGCTAACCACCATACCACCATACCACTGTGCTGCCCTCTGAAATATTATGTTAGTCAAATGGCAACTGGACACAAGCAAACAGACACACAACTTAAGAAAAATATGCAGGAGAGTTTGTGTACAATACAATGAAGAACTTAGGAAGTGACTCCCAGAGAAGCAATTTGTCATACACTTCCATTTGCCACCTTAGATCCTATTATATATCTCTTACGTCCACCCTGTAATTTTTCAGTTTTTTTTTTAATAATCAAGTTATGGTCACAAGTTAGTAAAAGCTTTTCATGTTTTCTTAATAAACTAATTACTGCCAAATAATATTGCTTGAAGAACTGATCATATTGCAGTTTTTAAAGATTTTATTTAAAAAGGAAACCACAATTATCTCAAATTCTTTGAAGACACAAGCAATTTGCAATTATTTCGCTATTTTGAAAAAGCCTTATTTTACCAAATAAATATTATTAGTGAGCAAGGGGAAAACAAGTTATCTGAAAATGTGTATTGTGTAATCATTTTGTTATGAAAATGCATTTATTTACATTTGACTTTGTTCTTGACAGGGTGGACATATTTTACAATACGCTCATTCTTTATCTGCCTGCAGTAAATTTATAAAAAGTGTGGGAGCTTGACCAACATGCATTTACAACAGCCTAAGGTCAACTTGATACAATGGATATGAAATTAGCTGGGAAATTATAACTTTTTGTGGGAGGAATTATGATGTCCCAAAGGCTCTTTTTGGTGATATTGACCCTAGGTTAGAGGTCATTAGCGATGTAAATGGTGTAATAATCTACTTATATTTGCCTAAATTTGACTGCTATGCAGTGCTTACTCAAAGCTACAACAGGAAAATTAGATAAATTAAATAAATTCATTGGCGAATCAATAATGTAAATTACACGGTACATACGTTCTACTGTTTCATACACACATTCACAAGATTTCTGTGTTTTTGTAGTAATATCTATGTTGACAAATCTTCTTTAAAACAAATTCTACACTCATCCCATACAGTTCCAAACCATCTGGCAGTGATTGTAAGACTTGAAATGTGTAATTCTTTCAAAAGCATACCTGTGATTGTGTGGTTTCGACCTCGGATGCTGTTACCAAGTTAGTCCTAAGAGAAAAGAGAAAGACCTAAAGAACCTGCTTTTTTGTTTGTACTCCACAGCGAGACCAACTCTGGGGCCAACTCTACATCTCCCCAGCCTTTGACTCTCTGCCTCCACAAACGAGACTTTCTTCCTGGGAAATGGATTGTGGACAACATCATGAGCGCTATCGAACGCAGTCGGAGGACCGTCTTCATCCTCTCTGAGAATTTTGTTCACTCCGACTGGTGCCGATATGAGCTAGACTTTTCCCACTTCTGGCTTTTTGACGGGCCTGCTGGAAGTGAAGCGGCCATCTTGATCTTGCTAGAGCCGCTGTCCAAGAATGACGTCCCCAAACGCTTCTACAAACTGCGCAAGCTCATGAGCTCCACCACCTACCTGGAATGGCCACAGGAGGAGGAGAAGAGGGTGGCGTTCTGGAGGAGTCTGCACAATGCTTTGAGAGGAGAAGATGACTAAAAGGGCAGAATATGGTAAAGAATCAGAAGACCAGGACAAGAAATGGATAAAGAGAAATACACTGGAAGGTTAAATAAAGTCAAACAATTGAAAAGGACAAGAGAAGGAAATTAAAGGGACAACAGCATTTTAGCCTGCTTACATCCCAGTCATCATTGGTGACAACCACAGCCTTAGTTCCAAACTCTGTGTTTTTGAGGAAAGCAAAAAAGATCATTTCATGGAATGATAATCAGTTATCAGTCCAACACATATTAAATGGTAGTCATTTCATCCTGCTGAAGAAATACTATTAATAGTATTATGTTTCAAGGTCAGAATAATACAAGGTCACATTTGGATGGTAGGTAGTTCTAGCCAGCGGTTGATCACCTTGCGCTGCGCCATGCTGAGGTTGTCTTGCACTAGTTCTTTGCTATTACTGCAATTAGCAAGCGGGTGTGCACTCAACCATGCACTCAACCGCGTCATCGATACCAGACTAATTTGTTTTCTCATGGTAGATCGATGCACTGTAGTATTATTTCACCTTTCACCTGAGTAGGACACTTTCAGTCACAATGTGCACGCGCAATCTCCCCTTCACGCTTGAATTCATGTGGCGACCAGCATGAAAGTGAGGGAGGAGAAGTGGAAAAGGGAGCACAAATGACAATTTCAAGCTTCCCATTAAACATAAATTTTTAGGTGCTCAGTGTTGCCAACTTAGTGAATTTGTTGATGGATTTTACAACTTTATTTTCCAAACAGCAACAAATGTGGAATCTTTTGAAGATACCCTGGAAGCTGAATTCCTCCACCTATGCCATGTTTTGTGTACACGCAGTGCTTATACCGCATCCCGGCGGCATCGCCTGGACCTTGTTTCAGTCACCGCCACTAATTAACAAGCATACTAATTAGCAACACCCCCCCCTAGTTTCTTTTTCTATTACAGGATTTCCAAATTGCGTTTTTAGGAATGTTTTATGCTGAAATCACAGACATCTGCATGAAATTAACAGAATTTATTTAGGGAATCTTCAACTGCTACTTCCCACAAAACAATTTTCCTACTTAATTTGAGGCTTATGTTATGTCTGAGCTAATTTTCTGTGACAATATGCTGCTACCATCTTAACACTTAACTGTGGATGAAGTGGTGATGGTAAGATTTTGATCAACAACAAATTAAAATGAGCCATAGATTGTTTGTAGATTTGTAATATTTAAAGATTTGCAGATCTGTAAGCCATGATCTTCTATTAAACATCATAGTACAGTGATTAAATGTGGATAATTACAATAAAAGCATTTAATCTTAGCAAAAATTTATAAATGATTATCCAGGCTGCACAATGAACTTCTCTATTTTCAAATAGAAGAAGTACAAAAACAAGAAATAATAGACTTTCATATGTCATAGTTATTCAACATCTGCACATTTATTTACAAAGCAAAAGTGTCATAATAAAATTCAACTACCTGCTCAGTTATGATTCGTATATGCGTTCCTCTTTTACACCAAATTGGATGAATATCTTGTAGCATCAAAACAGAATATATATACAAATTTACTTTCAAAAATTTAATGTTTCCACAGTGGATGATGTGGCTCAGGGATTCCCAGCTGCTCCTTTGACAGGAGTTCCAAGCCTTCTTGAGTGTTTGGACAATCAGTTTTATTTGCTTTATGCTTGGTGAAAAGTTTCTTCTCATTTATGAATTTTGGAGTAGATGACGACGATGATCTCTAATTTCTGGACCTGTCTTGCGGCCCCAGAGGTTTGAGAAATATCGCTCAGCATGCTGGAGGTAGAGAGAGTTTTTAGGTCATGTTTGTCTTCAGCGGGGCTTACAGGGTTCTAGTTTTGCTTTCGGTGTAACTCCATCTGTTTTCTCAATTCCTGAATTCTCTCACTTCTTATTGAGCTTCTCCTGTAAAGCTTCTAAAGTTTGGTCCCTTGTTCTGTGTTGGTGAAGTCATCCTCCTTAGGAGACAGATGAAAGTGGCAGCAGCATCAAAAACATAACATTCACATTGACATTTTTTTATATAAAGCACCAAAGGTTTGGAGGGGTGTGGCTAAACTTTTGACTGGTACATTTACAGCACGCCACACAAAACACACCATGTGTGTGCTGCAAGAACATAGGAAGTAAGAGCTGCTGCAGCACCCCCTGGGGGATTGCTGACAACTTCCACGTCTACAATTGTATGTATGTCAGTGTTTATTGATGGAAATATGAGCTCATAATCTTAATTTATAGTTTATATTTAAGTCAGTGCAGTGCTGACAAATTGCTACAAATTGGTCATTTTAGCAGTTTGGTATACGATGGCCAGGCAGCATGATGACATTTTAATATCTTATAGTGATAAGAACCACCAGGAGCCCAAGATGGATCTGTGTACTAATTTTGGTTGCTCAACTCTTTGTATTGTAGGATGAGTTACATTTTATGAACTAAATTCAAATAAAGCTGCGCACACTGCCGCACAATAGGTAATATTAATGCGATGACACAGACTGGATCTTTTTAATAGTAACCCATCCCCATTACAGACTTTTGGCATTGCTTGCCTCCCCTATCATATAAATGAAACACCCAAATAAAATCATTTTGGATTTATAAATAACTTGGTTTATAGCCCACTGCTTTTATTTACATTTGCCAAATACTGAAGGTCAAAAGGAAACTTTTAATCTGTTTATACATTGGCAGTCTTCTTAATCTCATTTACCTTGTTTACTATTGGTGAAATATTCCACTCTCACCATATGTGGTGGTTTGCTAGGTGAGTATGACTGGATTGCTGTGATAATGAAGAAAAGAAATGTGATGATTCTCAGCCAAGACCTGAAGTCACAAAGTTTATTTTCTCTGTCATCTCTAAATGGATGCATCTGCATTAAAACACTGAACTTGATCACATTGAATCTATAAAATATATATTTATCATTTTGTGTTCTCAACATGAATAAAACACTAAAGCTTGTTAATCTCTAATGAGGGCTGTTGCTTGTAGTGTGGTGAAATGATCACTTGGGGGAGCTGGTGAGGTGTTATTTACACCGCAGCCTGAGGAGCTGATTCCAGCTAAAGTGTCACCGCTGCTTCAAAGTTTTGATCTCTTAGGTTTCTTTCTTTATAAGGAATTTTGTGTTTTAACATAAAGCGGAAATATTATGAACATAATGAGGATTTATGGTTATTAAATTCATGGAAGCACTGGGGGAAAGGATGTCAACATGTGTTGACTATGCAATTGTGCAAAATGTGCCAAAATGTAAAAATGCTTTTCAGTTCTTGTGTTCTGTCATCCTTTGAAAATTCAATTCAATTCAATTTTATTTATATGACACCAATTCACAACAAACTGTCACCTCAAGGTGCTTTGTATTGTAAGGTAAAGACCCAACAATACTGCAGAGAAAACCCAACAGTCAAAACGACCCCCTATGAACAGCGCTTGGCGACGGTGGGAAGGAAAAACTCCCTTTTAACAGGAAGAAACCTCCAGCAGAACCAGGCTCAGGGAGGGGCAGTCATCTGCCGCGATTGGTTGGGGCTGAGGGGAGAGAGAGAGGACAAAAAACATGCTGTGGAAGAGACACAGAGAATGATTAAACACAGAGTGAAGCTTAACCAACCTAGTCAGCTGACTAGGTTGGTTAAGACGGTCAGAAGGATGATAGGTGCTCCCATCCCTTCGCTGCTGAACATCTAGAGTGAGCACTGAATCTGTAGGGTGTCAGATATCCTAAGAGAATCTTACACCCATCTCATAACCTGTTCTCCCTGCAACCACCTGGGATAAGATTCAGGAGCATCAGCTGTAGATCCAACAGATTTTTTCAAAAGCTTCTTCCCACAGACAGCGAGCACTAAACACACTGAAACCAGGGACCCACTTTGAACATTTACACAATTCTTGTTTTGCAGTCTTTATTGCAGAGTACAGCATTATGCTAGGGCTGAAGAGATTAATTAGATTATATATAGACTCAAAAAAGGCCGTTTGCTGAAAAAACAACATATTCACAGCACTAATTAAGCCAAAACTGTACAAAATATATATACATTCTGCATTTAAGATAAAAATCACCTTTTTCTTTAAATATGTTTTACCCAGAATTTCTCAAGTGGAATATTTTTAGTTACATCTGGTTCAAATTCACTGAAGAAATGCTATGATATTTCATTTTAGGGAAAAAAAGATTAATTGAATTCTTTGTTTATTTGCATCTTTTAATGCATTTCTAATATTTTATTTTTTTTAAAAAGCTTCAGTGGTTCAATGAAAAATCTCCAGAATGTGCCTTTTTTTAAAAAAAAAAAAAATTCCAATTAATCGAATAATTGTCAGAATAATCAAAAGATTAATCGATTACTAAAACAGTCATTAGTTGCAGCCCTACATTATACCCTTCAGATGAAACTTTAATGATCCCACGATGGGGAAATTTGTGACTCACAGCAGCTAAAGTACAGTGAAGAAGGATGAAATAAAAATAAATGAATTAAAATGGAAAACATTTTATACATAAAATATATATCAATACATGTTTACTTATACACATATACATCAAACACTACATACAGATATCAAAAACACTATATACACACACTTGTAGCTGGTAAATCTATATATCTATATTTATATTTTAGTTAACTGTTAAATTTATTTGCACTGCTTCGTTCCAGACAAAACACCATTTGGTTTCCGTTGTACGTACCTGAAACTGCAGATATTACTAAAAAGAATCTTTAATCTTGAATATGTCAGCTTCTGCTTTTCCATGCAAGTTAATTTAAAGCTTTGAATGTCAGCAATGACCAAATTCATGTTAAGTTTGCAGACTGATCAGTTCTATCGACACAAAGGTAAATAGTCCTCTTATTGTGAAAAACTGCGTCCTCTCACCTCCTTCCCATATCCCTGCAGGTGAAACCCTGGATTTCCTGGAATCAGCTCACCTGTGACAAAGCTGTAAGCTGTCGATTCTTCTTCTGCTCTGCTTGCAGAAAGCGTAAGTTTGCTTTGTTTCCTCCTTTAATAAATTGTCTTTAGAAACCTTCCTCTTTCTTTGTTCAGCTGATGCTTGATTTCGTCACACAACAAACGGTGTTTTTATTTCCTGGAAGAAAACCGTCGTCTCTCCATTAAAGTCAGTCTGGAATGTTTTCCTGGCTAACATCAGCTGTGCGCCGCTTAGTTCCAGTTTCTGATGGCTAAAGGTAACTTTTCCTGCCTCCATCAGTCTGCGGAGGAAGCGGAGAGGAGCCGCTGCTCTTACGCTCACTGACGCACTGAATGCGGCCTGAGCTCGGCCACAGAGCCGCAGTAACTGCTGCTCCGACACTTAAGGACCGTATAGGTGACAGCGCTGATGCCTGTTCATAATTTCCCCAGCGTCGATAAAGTGTTGCTAAATGTTGTTGCTGCCAGAGGGAAACAGCGGCGAGTGGAGCAGATAATAAAGATTCAATCTGCAGCTAAATTACTAAATGCTGCTAGTCTGTACCAGAGCTCCCAGCAGCATCACATGATTTCTTTAGTTTCCTTTGACCTTTAACCTTAATTAGCGGCAGCAAAGTGGAGGATGAGGACCTGCCCCGTTGATTAAAATATTATACAAAAGCAAGAATGCCTGCTTTTGTAATAGAACAAATGCATAAAATCAAGCAAGTATAAAGCTTCTCATATTGGGAGCAGTGAATGCAAAACAAAACATTCATATTTGCAAAGTTAAGCTAAAATATATGAGGCTGCCGACAATAATAAAGAGCCGTGCTTGCTTTGTCATTACATACACACACAAACACACACACAGTTCTCTATATTTTAGTGGTTCCTACCTTTGGGTTATGGCAGAGCTCAGAGTTCAAACCCAGTAAAACTATAGTGGTTGTCACTGTGAGGCTGCAACGATTCATCGAGGAACTCAAATAACTAAAAAAAAAAATCCTCTACACAAATGTTTTTCTTTGATGCTTCATTGAATCCACCAATCTGTAGCTGTCACCATGGAAACACGAGCGCTTCAGCAGTATTTCTGACTAAAAACAGACCTGCAGTAGAAACATAAATAGAAGCACGTGTAACTGTGAAGCATTGAGGCCGTGCAGCCCCCAGTTTCTCCACAGAGACACTGATAACACAACAGCAGCAGTGACGGTGCTATGGCAGTTTAACGTGGAGTCTGCACTCACACAGCAAAGAGATTCAGAGACGCTTTCAGATTCAGAGATTCAGAGAGAAATTTTTTCCAGCCTCCAAAGCAGCAGCACTCATCCCTGTAACCTAGGGTTGCCACCTTTCGCAAGTGAAAATAAGGGACATTATGTTTTATGGATTTTTACAACTAAGGTGCAATGGAATTTGCACTTTTTTGGTGGACATAATTTTTGCTTAGGATGCCTTCTGGCCGCCTCTTGGGTGAAGTGTTCCGGGCATGTCCCACTGGGAGGAGGCCCAGGACACGCCTTGGGGTCCCTCCTGATGAGCTGGTGGAGGTGGCTGGGGAGAGTGAAGTCTGGGCTTCTGATCCTAGGCTCCTGCCCCCACGACCTGGCCCCGAATAAGTGGAAAATATATATTAAATATTAAATTACTTAAATTGTATTTCAAATTTTTTTTGTGTGTTATTTGCTTCTAAGGCCAGTAAATCTCTGAGCCACTGACCTGGGGCTGTTGTGCTGAACGCTGAATTATTATGAACATTAATTATGAGCATGTTCACCATCAAAACATCTGCTTCCTGCAGCAGGAAATGTTGCATCAAAGCTCAGCAAACCTCACATTATATTAGCATTATATTATAGGAATATTATACAAGTATAACCTCAGTTGTTCAGATTAATCAGTGGAATAATCAACAGAACACTCTATTACTAAAATAGTCAAGTGTACCATAAAGAAGGAGACATTTAGAGGTTCATGGACTGTGTTTTCCTTGTTCATTGTGTATTAATGATGCTCGCGGACATTTGAAGACACACACAGAACAGAACTGAATTCAGCCTTTAGGCAGCACACAGTGTCTCACATTTAGATTCCTTTTACTTTCACATATAAAATAAATAACTTTGAAAAGGTGCCACTATCAAGAGAAGATCCAAAAGAATTCAGGGCTGAGACCCCAATGTAACACCTGTGACAGTCAGTACTTATCAGTGGAAACAGATCATACCTGATCATCATTCTGACAGATTTAACTTTTTTTCACAGGTCATGTTTCTGCTCATGGTTCCTACAGCCCACCATCAATCATTCCGTCAGCTGACACTGAGATGAAGCAGGAAAGTAGCAGCTGATATTTGGACAGCACACATGATGGAAAGGACGATTTCATTTGATGTGCATATAAATGATTTTTGTTTCCTCTGCAGGTGAAGATAAAAAGTGTGTGCGAGCTGATGTGAATTCAGCAGCATGGATCAGTGTGAGGACAGAGAGGAGGGAGTCCCTCCCTCTAAAACCACTCTGTGTGGGGCACATGAGAGCCACATCAAAGCTCAGAGGTGAGATGAACATCTCTAACTCTTCATGACTCTTCTCCATGTCACAGCTCAGCACTCACATCACTGCTCCATCATTATTCACAGGAGCCCACCTGAACCCGAACCCGGCTGTGTGTCCTTAAAGAGTGAGAAGTCAAAGGGTGTTGATATTAATTTCAAAGAAGAACGATGTTCTCCTGCAGAGAGGTAATGTGTGTCTAAATCTTATTCCTAACTCAGCATTTCTGAAAAAATTCTCCATCATGTTTAATGTCAGCTCAGCTCTTTTTCACACACATTTTTGTGTGTGAAAGCGGGGGTTAGGGTCCCAGAAGGTGAGGAGGGATTCTTGGCAGTGCAGTTCTTGGAGAGGTTTCTGAGGGGCGAGCTGCAATTATCAAAGAACTTTGATGTTAAAATTCAGCACGTGCATTGGTCTTTGGTGAATAAACCCACTCCTGAAGCTCCCCCCAAGACCTTTTATCATTAATTTTCTTTAGTATACAGCGAAATAATTGATTCGGAGAAAGGCGTGGAAAAAATATAAAAATCCAGGTGGGCTCCAGAAACATTTTCTTTGATCATGACCATACACCCAAGATTGTCAATCATTGTAAGAAGTTCACCCCTATAAAAAAAATACTCAAGGGCAAACATCATATACCCTATATGAAGATTCACTGGGAGTCCATCGTACACACATTCCTGCACGCAGGACACTTACAAGGATTTAAAGATACACTGGTTGGTCGTGACTTTGAGGGTGAAGTCCAAGCTGCAGGAATTCCAGAGACTCCCAACCAAATAAAAGAGCTCCTCAGGCCCTTGGAGGTAACTGTGGAGAAAAGAATGCTACTCAAATTGATAAAATAATGGATAATACAATGCACCCTTTGCATGATCTACTGAGAAAACAGTGGAGTGTGTTCAGTAAGAGGCTTTTACAGCTTCGCTACACTAAGGGCCGCTACAGGAAATCATTCCTCCCTACTGCAATAACTCTATATAATAATTCATCCCTGTCCCGATAAAGAGGTTTCATATACCTGTAATGAAATTGCTCACTGCACATAGTACAGTTTCTATTAATGATCGTTGGTGTATTCTGCGCATATATCTATATATGGGGATTTTTAATTTTATAGTTTTTATAGACATTTTTAGTGATTATGTGTACTGCTGCTGTGCAACACAGGAATTTCCCCTCGGGGATGAATAAAGTTTGTCAGTCTGTCGGTCAGTCGACTTGCCAACATGGTCTCAAACGAGAGGCAGGTTGCTTCTTCTTGTTTGTAAGTCTGTTCAGTATGGTGCTTGTATTTTAGTGTTACTGTTGTTTTTATGATGTTAGGGGTCGCTGAAATAACACTCAGTTTTGTTTATTGCAGTTAAAAATTTGCTTCTTTGAATGTAAATGGCTTGAGTAGCCCAGTGAAAAGAAAAAAAGCATTTTAGCAAAGGTGAAAAAAGATGGAACACAAAGTTTTTCTACAGGAGACACACAAATTTGAATCATTAGGGTAGTTAAACACATTTTACAGTTTTTGTAGAATCAGTAGGAAAAGAGGGGTAGCTACCCTTATCTCAAATACATTTCAGTGAAAAGCTCAAAATGTAAAGGGGGATAAAGAAGGTAGGTTTATTATAGTGAAGGGAAGAATCATGGTGTTGTAGCCACGTTTGCCAATGTTTATGTCCCACCTGAAAACGCTAGAAAATTCTTTAAACTGTTATTTAATACAATAGTTTCAGTAAGTGAATGAATGTTTGGATGTGCTGGTGATTGGAATACAATTCTAAATCATACATTGGATACACCAAGCTCTAAAAGACAAAAATTAGGCAGATCAAAAGACCTCAATATTTTCATTAATGAGACTGGTATGTTCGAAGTCTGGAGGTCTCCCCACTCTTAAGTTAAGGACTTAACTCATTACTCTTTGACACACCAAGTTTACTCTTGATCAATTTCTTCTTAATGAACATTGTAAAAATAGAGTGAAAGGCTGTTCAATTGGAACATCAGGTTTATCAGACCATAACATTATCTATTTATTCAGCTATCTGATGAACCTAAAGTTACATTGTGGCATTAATTTCAAGGACTGCATATTTAAAGAAGAAGAAAAAGTGAAAATATGATGAGCTAGAAAAAACATTTAGAAATTTGGAACTAAAACAGCATTATTGCAGCAATAGAGATCTGGAAAACCAGATTAAAGCACTCAAAAAGAAGATAAAAGATATACTGCAGGAGGAATTAGAGAAAAAATATGATTCTTGAAACAATCATTCTATGAATCAGATCCAAGAGCTGCAAAAGTATTAGAAAGACCTCTCTTGAAGCAAGAGTTAAAGCTTAGCCTCAATGCAGATGACATCATCTCTTATTTCCAGAACCCAGATGCTACACTGAGAGAATACAGATCATAGTCTGGATATCATTTGAATGTTACTAAAACCCAGGTCCTGACCATCAATTACTCTCCAAATTAATCAATGAGACAGGAATATACCCTTAAGTTGGAAACAAAAAAGTTGAAATACTTGGGAGTGACTATTTCTGATGATTTGGATGACTTTTAAATTTAAATTTTCACTAGATTAACTCAATACAAAGAGGCACGTTACACTCCATTACACTAACATGACATGTTACAACTGTAACATGTCATGTTAGTCACTGTCACTGTGTCTCACGTGTGAATGTGTCCATTACTCATTTTTTTCTGCAGGGTTTTACCAATGCATTCACAGCTTTAGCAGTCGACCTGTTTTGGTTCTGACAGCATCAACACTCCTGGCAGGTGCAGCAGCTGCAGCTACATCACAAGGAGATTAAAATGCGATTTAGCCAAAATTTGCAGTCAATTAGCTGCCTAAACCCAAGTAAATCACAATAGTGAACTTTATTTCTACAGCTCATTTCTAAACCGGCGTTACAAGGTAATTTACACAATTTATAAAAAAGAAAAACAGCAGAAATAAGCGAGAAAGGAAAAGAAATACACAAAATTCAATAATACTGAGCGTACTCTTCAAAATTCCTCCACAGAGTGGACCAGGAGAGCTCAGAGGGTTCTGGTGGTCAGTATGCCCAGCAGCATCAAACACACCTGGACTCCATATTTCGGGTCTGTACATGTACAACGATTACTTTTACATCTATTCTGCTCAGTCATCTCCATGCTGCTCTTTGTAGACCAGTGGATTGTCAGTATGCCCAACATCTGATATTTGGCGTCATGATTTCTGTCTGATTGGGTCATTCATAAAGTGCTCTGTTCCAGCTGCTGGAGGACAACATCATCACTTTTGTGAAGAATGAGCTGAAGATGATCCAGAAGATCCTGAGTCCAGATTACCCAGAATTGGAGAGGGTGACAGAGGAGGTTTTGGTGTGTGAGGATAAAGAGGAGAAGAGCAGTAGAGAGGCATTTGTGAAGATCATACTGGACTTCCTGAGGAGAATGAAGCAGGAAGAGCTGGCTGAGTGTCTGCAGAGCAGTAAGAGGATTTCTCTAAAGATTGAAGCTGCTGGATGAATGAGACATTTATTTCTTTATGCTTAAAGAGAAACTAAAATTAATTAATTTATTCACATACTTATTCTTTAAGTAAATGAAGTTTCCATTTGCATTTACTACAGCTTTCATTTATAATTTTTGGTCCTTCATTCTTCTAGGAACTTTCAGTGGAGTTTGTCAACGTGAGCTCAAGTCTGCTCTGAAGAAGAAGTTCCAGTGTGTGTTTGAGGGGATCACTAAAGCAGGAAATCCAACCCTTCTGAATCAGATCTACACAGAGCTCTACATCACAGAGGGAGGGACTGCAGAGGTCAATGATGAACATGAGGTCAGACAGATTGAAACAGCATCCAGGAAACCAGACAGACCAGAAACACCAATCAGACAAGAAGACATCTTGAAAGACTCACCTGGAAGAGATAAACCAATCAGAACAGTGCTGACAAAGGGAGTGGCTGGCATTGGGAAAACAGTCCTAACACAGAAATACACTCTGGACTGGGCTGAAGACAAAGCCAACCAGGACATCCAGTTCATGTTTCCATTCACTTTCAGAGAGCTGAATGTACTGAAAAAAGAAAAGTTCAGCTTGGTGGAACTTGTTCATCACTTCTTTACTGAAACCAAAGAAGCAGGAATCTGCATCTTTGAAGACTTTCAGGTTGTGTTCATCTTTGATGGTCTGGATGAGTGTCGAC
>VUQJ01045135.1:0-15372 GCA_015108635.1 Andinoacara biseriatus | reverse complement strand
TCCAAAATGCTGCAGCTAGAGTCCTGACAGGGACTAGAAAGAGAGAGCAGATTTCTCCCATATTGGCTTCACTTCATTGGCTCCCTGTTAAATCTAGAATAGAATTTAAAATCCTTCTCCTCACATACAAGGCTTTGAATAATCAGGCCCCATCTTATCTTAAAGACCTCATAGTACCGTATCACCCCAATAGAGCACTTCGCTCTCAGACTGCTGGATTACTTGTGGTTCCTAGGATACTTCAGAGTAGAATGGGAGGCAGAGCCTTCAGCTTTCCGGCCCCTCTTCTGTGGAACCAGCTCCCAGTTTGCATTCAGGAGACAGACACCCTCTCTATTTTTAAGATCAGGCTTAAAACTTTCCTTTTTGATCAATCTTATAGTTAGGGCTGGATCAGGTGATCCTGAACCATCCCTTAGTTATGCTGCTATAGGCCTAGGCTGCTGGAGGGGTTCCCATAATGCACTGCTTCCCCACTCTACATTTAATCTTTGTCATTAATAATCTCTGTGTCTCTTCCACAGTGTATCTTTTGTCCTCTCTCCCCTCAGCCCCAACTGGTCTCAGCAGATGACTGCCCCTCCCTGAGCCTGGTTCTGCTGGAGGTTTCTTCCTGTTAAAAGGGAGTTTTTTCTTCCCATTGTCACCAAGTGCTGCTCATAGGGGGTCGTTTTGACTGTTGGGTTTTCTCTGTAAATATTGTAGGGTCTTTACCTACAATACAAAGTGCTACTGTTTGTTGTGATTGGCCATAACAAAAAAATTGAATTGAATTGAAGTAAAACTAAAAGTTAGACATATAAGAGAAATGTCTATAAAAATAAAGTGGGAAATAACAGATCAACACCTAACAGAGAGATATGGAGATTTGACAATTAAAGAAGGGCTAAACTAAAGCAAGGAGTCAAATACTGTATAAACTGCAGCTCAAAACAGCAAACAGAATACAAAAGTAAAAGAAACATTTACATTTTGTTTATACATTTTACAAATGTACATTTTGAAATCATTTAAATTGTTTGTGCTATTATATGTTCTTATAATTCTATTAGGCAATGACCTGATTACAGATGTTTATTACAAAGAGATGACAACAATGAATAAGTGTAAATGAAACTGATAATTTTAAAAACTAATTTGAAAATGTAAGTTTTCCAACATCAGGGTTGGTTTAGGATTAGGGTTGACATTTACTATGACTCAGACCTCAGAGGGTCAATGCTGAACTCGCTGGAACCCTGTCAAGGTCAGCTACAAGTAATGAATGGAAGTCTCCTTAGTTACAGATCTGCTGTTCATATTTCAATCTATATGAAGCACAGAAACGTTTTCCATTTCTAGCCAAAATACACTCGTCACATCCTAGTACTCAAAACATCTAAGACTTCTCTTGCGCAGCAGTAGGCAAATTATAAAACCGAAGCCTCATAATGGAATGGCATCACCACGACTATATTCTTTTTGGCATGCAGTTTCATACCTTCCCGTGGATTTTGAGTGCCACATGTAATTCTAATTTAGCCTAAAAGAAGCGAAGATCCTCATGGTAAGGGATATCACTATTTGAATGAGGACGTCTGATTGTTGCTGTAGACAGAAAATGTGGCTATCATCTCAAGAGGATTTAAGAGCACCTGGCCCTCCACTAGTTCCGAGACGCAAGTAAATGACCCTTTTTTTCACATAATATGGAGGAGCCGGCTCATTGTAAGCAATTTCATTGAAAATGCTGCACAGTATTATTATGAGACAATTGGGTCTGAGCTGAATCTGGGGAAGGTTATCAGCTGAGCCGAAACTCAGCAGTTCCATTTCGAGTATTAATCATTCTGATTATTTCTCAACAAAGAGTTTGGATTGACGATGAGGCGGCGTGAGGCTTTTGCCTCTCATTAGCCAAGGAGAAATGATGTCTGCTGTGCTGAAGGAAAAAAAAATTAAGAAAAACAAAACCTTTTGTCTCTTGGTGAACCTGTGTCAATGTCTGGACTGTGAAAACTGAGCAACAACAATGATCCTCCTGCCAAAAGCCCACATTTGTTCGGCTGCACAACATTGAGCTGGTGATTTCTGTCCATCTGTTCCCCGGCACAACCCGATATTCAAGCTAATCACCGTGACTGCTATCATCAGTGCCGGCCATTCAGGGGGTGCTGAGCTACACAAAAAAAGGCAAAAACAAAAGCTATGTGTTTATAGGTAGTTATAAGAATGAACTGGGTATGGATGGGATGGAAAGGCTAAAGAAATGTGGGAGAAATCCAACAGTAGCGGCAACATTTTTTTCTCTAGGTTGTAATTATGTCTTTTTTCTCTCCATTTGTTGGACCAACACCACAAGCAGGATATTATTGCTTTTGTATGAAGGTAAATGATATCTTCACATTTCAATATTCATGGTTTCAGAGAGACAAACTAAATTTATTGCTGTCAAGCACATTTAATGAATCTTGATGATGTTTACCAGATGGAAAAATGCATTGAGTGAAAGCAATACAGCTAAACTGCTGTAAGGGTTTGCGCTGTCTGAGAGTTACGGGACTCTTGCTCAAGACTTTGTTCATGTTCTCATCTGCCTGCAGGGGGTTTCCCCAGGTGCTCCAGTTTCCTGCCCTGATCCACAGACATGCAGGTGCACACACTATAAAATCCAGACCATGTGCAATTATGCAGCATTCCAGTTTATGAATGCTGCATAACATACTTGGATAGATTTATGTACAGCTCCGTGGTCTTTTAACCCTTTGAAGTCTACAGTAAATCCAGATCATTTTATAGCAAGATTTGTTCAGTGATCAATATACTGCATATAGCTGTAGGAAATATATAAATTGTAGCTGTATAAGATATAGTTTGAAATAAACAAAACACTAAGAGAGCTTCCATTTATTGACCCAGTCTTGAATAAGGGAGTGATGAAGGAGAACTGACTCTCTGGCTCTACAGAAGCCTTCTTAGGTAAGACATCGACTGCTGTTTTGCTATATTAACCACATTGTTGGCTTTGCATTTATGTGTGTTAAAGTTGTGCATCAAAAAAAAAATCTGGAATTCTTGACGTGAAAACCTGATTCTGAATGATTTTGTTCAGCCCGATGTGTCTAACAGCTTGAAACCACAGACATCTACATTTCACTTCACATCTTTGATGACAGTATTATAAAAAAGGGAAGGCCATCTTTTGTTTCATTTCTATTCTGACATTTTTTTCCAGGAACCAGGACATTTTATTCCATTCCAGTGGGTAAGTTAAAGGGGGACAATACATGGTAACTGTGTCTAGTGCAAGTACAATCTAAAGTGTGTATAATTGTGCCTGGCAATGGAAATCTGCCCAGGCTGTACCCTATATCTTTAGTCAAAAGTAATCTGGATTAGTCTCTTCTCACACGTGATCCTTTAAACTATAAGTGTGTCTGGTGGGAGAGATTTCATAATTATGACTATACTTTAATAATTTATCTACATGTATTTCTCTTTAAATATAGATATTATGTACGCAAATATGAATCTGTGTTTTTAAGACAGCTACAAGTTTCTGCTTGAAATTCAACTTATTCAAGGTTTTGATTAATTATCTTAAAAGAAAATGAACAAAACTCCTTATTTTTTCCCCTGTTGTTGTAAAATGTTTATTTATGTACTGAAACTTTCAACTCCCACAAAAAAGAAAAGAAAAAGCAAAGAAAAAAAGACAAAACAATTATTGTATCTTGATGTGAAAAAAAAGAAAAGCGTACAGACAGGACTGTGCATACCTAAAATTTCAAAAAGGAATCCAAGCATTCAGATGTCGGGAGGAGAAAAAAAAGTCTTTCAAAGAGAAAGGAAAACCTTTCTTGACAGCCAGGGTCTGATTTCCTTTCAAATATCCTCTGCTTGACAGCACACATTATGCTATTGTTCCTCCCCTTATCTGTCATTCGAATCAGTTCTTCTGTCAAATTTTAATCCCCCTATCTGTCGCAGGATGGCTAAATGGCTTCCTCCCCGTGGGTTTGATGTCACTGCTGCCCTTTAGAAACAGAACAAAACTTCCAAAACGTGGCTGAAATGGAGAGCGCCATAAACCATGATTGTGAGTGCTGCAGAAATGTTGGAGCATATCGCCTTTCATTTTCATTCATCTCCATTACAGAGTATAGGGTATTGGTTTTTTTATGGCATTCTAATCATGTACCGCCATTACATTAACCTACCTTTTGTTAGAGCATTCATGTTTAATATGTTGTTGTTTCAAATCTCGGGCAGCAAAGCGCCACCCGGCAAACAATGACCTTCAGGGAACATTCCTGGAAGGTCACATTTTGGATAACGTTCCCTGAATGTTCCCTTGCAGTATACAGAGAAAGGCACAGTCAAAGATCACTGGTCAACAGCACCAGTGGAGCTGTGAAAAAATGGCGTTACTTCCTGTTGTAGGTAGTGGCTTGCATGAAAATTACTGTGTTCATGCTGACAACGTGATGACTGATATCCCGTTGTATGTGTATGTTGTAAGTGCCATGAGCAGCTGATTGATAAAGCTCCTGGATTATAATGGTTTTGTGCTCTTTCTGTGAACCCATTAGTGGAAGGAACCAGCACTCTGGGACATGTTGAATGCGTGATGTGTAAATGTAACTCCTCTGGTATTATATGCTAAAAGAATTATTGCTCTTATCTTATTTGAATGCAATTCTACTGGCATTAAAAAATAGGGATGCAAATGGAAACATGGCCGTTCCAGCCACTCAAAAAGGGTTAAAACAAATTAAAGTTTTAGGCTTGTGTTTTAATTTCTTGTGTGGTATGCAGATATAAATGGTGAATGTAATATTGCTATGAAATAATATTTATGTATCAACAAATAACTCCTTTGACTGAATCTGCTAGAATTTGATAACAGAGAAAGTGTCTCTTGCTACCACTGACATTAAATGAACTGCAAGCAGTAAACCAATATTTCTGTAAAAACATTGTTTAAACAAAAATGAAAATGAAACTCGTTTGTAAATGTGTGACTTGTTGCTGATGATTGGGCCCATCTTTGGGCCACCGCTTGTCCTAACTCAGGTTCTTCCTGCCGTCCTTGTAGAGGAACCGCACAAATAAAAATGCTCTCTGTAACTGTTCAATGAAAGAAAACTGCAGTATTTTTTGATCTACAATGTGTGAAATCCTGTTTTAAATGAAACGTCACTTCTACCTTGTTTTCCTAATTTAAACATTTATTAAATATTGTATACATATGGTTTTTTTTTAAATAATATTTAAATTGGCGCTGTTACTTGGTGTTGGCTCTGACTGTGGTATTGTATCACTTCCTGTTCCTGTTTCGGAGCACAGTGGTGTTTTGCTGTCTGTTAGTTGTTTAATCTGTATAGCTCGATTTATCTATATCACGATATATTTCAGTATTTCAGTGTAATCTTCACTTGCTTTATCTAAAGCACATTCTCTTCTGAATTATCTGCATTCACATCATTCACATTGTTTTTAGTAATTCGCTAGCTTAGCGCAGCTAATAGCCTAGCTCTTAGCCAATTCATTTAGCATGGTTTCTTCTCCTGTTTCTCCTGCACTTTCCTGCTCTGTGTGTCACATGTTTAGCTACTCCTCGGCCTCCTTTAGCAGTAATGGTACATGTAACAAATGTAGTCTGTTTGTAGCTCTGGAGGCCAGGCTCACTGAATTGGAGACTCGGCTCTGCACCTTGGAAACTCCTATAGCTAGCCAGGCCCCAGTAGTGGGTGCGGACCATAGTAGCTTAGCTCCCCCCCAGTAGATCCCGTGCAGCTGGGAAAGAAGGCTGAGTGGGTGACTGTGAGGAGGAGGCGTAGTCCTAAACAGAAGCCCTCGGTACACCACCAACTCGTTCACATCTCTAATAGTTTTTCTCCACTCTGCGACACACCCACCGAGGAGCAAACTCTGGTTATTGGTGACTCTATTCTGAGAAACGTGAAGCTAGCGACACCAGCGACTACAGTCAAGTGTCTTCCAGGAGCCAGAGCAGGCGACAATAATGGAAATTTGAAACTGCTGGCTAAGGCTAATCGTAGATTTGGTAAGATAGTTAATCACGTCGGCAGTAATGACACACTCAGAGACTTGTCTTCATGTTCAGATGCTTTTAGTTTTGGGACCAATGGTGGCGTGGTGGTTAGCACTGCTGCCTCACAGCAAGAGGGTCCCAGGTTTAATTCCACCGGGACCTCTCACAATGATATCATGCAGCCCTTTGCTCCATGATCAGAGAATGACAGCTGACACAGCATAACTATGGAGAGTATGAAAGATGGACATAGCTAATATTGGTTGACATCATTATCTAGTCTTAACTCCATATTCTGAAGCCCCAAGATTATTCTTTTTAGCGATTTGGGATAGCAGTGACAATATTTGAACAGCAAGGTTGGACTGCTGAGTTATGAGCTGATAATAGAAAACTTTGAAAACAAGCTACATCTACAATGGTGCAATGGATAGACAACATAAGTAACAGTTCTGCTGGAGGTTTCTTCCTGTTAAAAGGGAGTTTTTTCTTCCCATCGTCACCAAGTGCTGCTCATAGGGGGTCGTTTTGACTGTTGGGTTTTCTCTGCAGTATTGTTGGGTCTTTACGTACAATACAAAGCACCTTGAGGCGACTGCTTGTTGTGAATTGGCGCTGTATAAATAAAATTGAATTGAAATTTAGATCACCTTTACTAATTGTTATCATCAATTTATTATCAACATTTATTGCATTTAATATGCTAAAAGCTGATAGGTGCTGACATCTGTGATAATATTAATAATTATAAATAGTAATTTGGACAGTGATTCAGGAAAATTGTAGTTCCTCCTGCACTGCCAGGAGCAGATCACTGTGGGGGAACTGTAAGTAACAGCAACTCCAGCGCAGATATGAATAAATAAAATAAATGTTAATTAAAAAGTGAATAAATAAGATGAGACATTAAGTGATTAGCTGCTGAAAATGGCTGTCAAAATATTGTTGTGTAACACTATTTTTTAAACTCGTATAGCATGTAATAGTGATTTCATTATGCTTGTAACGCTGGTTAACACAACCAAACGTCTTGAGAGTAGCAACAGCTGGAGCCACTGCTGAGGATGGTGATGGTGTGAGAGAAAAGGAGAGTAGGGATGTAAGTGCAGCAGCTGCCACCCAGGACAATGTTAACCCGACTGGTGAAATGGAGGAAGGTTCAGGGAACGTTTAGGGAACATCCGTTGAACGTCCTCCGAACCAAAAGCGAACATTCCCCTGACATCAAGAAAACGGTCGGAGAGACTCGCCCGATGGGAGGCAGCAAACATGAAAATAAATGTTCACTTGTTTTCTGGGTAGTTTAGCAGAGTACGAAATGGTCATGTTCAGATACAGGCTACTGCATACAGTGTAAACAGTATACTACAGTACATGCTATTTTCTGTACTATATGAAGTATAGACAGTATGGGAGAAATATTTGGCCACTTTAATGTCACCTTTTGGTTTTGAATTAAAGTCTAGAGTGTTAAGTTATCAGCTAATGCTAACAAGTTTGGTTAACTTGAACAGATAACGGCTAATCACTGCGTGAGTAAAAGACTAATTAAATACTTTTGTACTGAACTATGAAGTTCCTGGGCTCTCTCTACCACACAGCAAGCAAGAGTTCTCTGAAAATTCCTTTAAAATGCTCCAAAAGGCACCAAACAGTGGTAAATTGTTAAATGTGTTAAATTCAGCAGTGACCTGATTTAGCGTCAGTCAAGCAGGAACGAATCAGCTGCCTGTGTCAGGACACGCAGCAGCGCGGCGATGGTCCTAACTCCAATTGGTGGCGTTATAAAAAAATATCTGCTGTGGTGTTTTGATGTCGGGGGAACATACACACAGTGGTTAAAATAGTTTCTTGCACCATGCTGGAAACATGCTTTTTATTGTTGTAAATTTGGGAATTTTAATATAGGAGTTTATTGGGATTGACTCAGAGTGTGAAAGTGTCCAATTAGGAGCTGCAGTATGTTGGCTTCAGTGTTTGACCCTTGAGGTTGCTGCTTGGTATGATGTACAATATGTATGTGAAAATGATTGTGTTGCACTACAGATGACTGTGGAAAAGATTACCCACAGTACAGGAAACAGAGGGCTCCTTCTTTGGGGCTAGAGATCAATTTGTTGTATCACTCAATACAGGTTAAACCTTCTTTTGTAGTGTTAGGCAGTATTTTCAAGACAAATCTTTACATTCATTTCCAGCTTTATAAATCATCGCAAATAAAATTAATTCCAAAGCACATAAAAGTTTGGACACACAAACAAAGGTTTTTGCCTAGTAATATATGTATGTAAAAATGAAACATGCATCTTTATCCTTTTAATAACCAGTGTAGGACAGAGAAAGGTTTGCATGGCGGTAAGGGGAGAACAGATCAGATAGACACAATGGTTACTCAGTTTATCAAAGTTTAAATAAAAGCTCTTTTCACACAATAAAAGCACAAACGATGAAGCCCACGTTGATTTTTTCTATTGAACTGATCAGTGGCAACACACAATTTAGGAAGACTGATTCATCAGCATCAAAGAGCTTGTTCTTTCTTAGGTTTTATACCTGCTAAAATAACTTGAAAAAGCAAATTTAAGCCCATGTTTCAATAGCCTCTGTTCCACCGTAACAAAGCTTCCTGTTAAACCTGTTCTTCTGATACAGTTTTGCTGTAAAAATATTACAGTACTGCCAGACTAGAGTCTATAAGTCAGTGATAATCCAATTTACTGAAAGTAATTTGTGGGGTTCTACATAAATCAGTGCTAGGCCCTAAACTATTTACATTGTCTGTTCTCTGCAGTGTCTCTAAATCTGTCATGTTCCCTTGGTACCGAGGGGTTTGAGTTTGTGGGATATTTAGGGGTTCTCTGCACCTTTGTATTGTTTTTATCAGACTTTCTGTTATTTCTTTTGGCTTGAGAATTTTGTGCCTTAGTTCCTGTGTTAGCTGTGATTGATTCTAGGTGAGTTTGCTCCCTCTTGCATTCCTGTTCTCTCAGTTTTGTTTGTCACGTTCACATATGTGAGTCTGTCAGCTGTTACTTCCTGTTTCACTGTGGTAGTCTTTTGTTTAGTCTAGAGATTAACTTCCCTTGTCTCATCTTCGGATTTGTTCCAGCTGTGCTCCCACCTGTTTCCCCACACAAATAACAGTTTACAGAGTTTATTCAAAACTCAATGTTGACATAGAGTGTGAATCTTTGTGATAATTGACTTTGAAATATGTCAGTAAGCCCATATACAGTAGTTTAGTTTTATATAATATTAAAAATGTTTTAACTCCATCACTCCATCATAGGCCATTGTTCCCTTGTAGTTACATACATTACCTGCTCTATGGCGCTATGGGGAAACACACAAAACACTCCTGACATACTTCTTCAATACTCCTGAAGAAAGCTTTGAAGATCATGACTAGATTGGATTATTATGTACCAACCACACTTTTCATTCAACTAAATACTTTTAATTTTTTTAGCTGAAAAAGCAAAGGTCAGGACAAAAATAAATATGTATAAAGAGGACCATCCATCCATTCTCTTCCGCTTATCCAGTACAGGGTCTTGGCGGAATTGCTATAGGGTGAGAGGCATGGTACGCCCTGGACAGGTCGCCACTAACTGCGTGTCTTTGGACTGCAAGAGGAAGCCAGAGAGAAGCTACAGAGACACGGGGAGAACATGCAAACTCCACACAGAAAGGCTTTTTTACTGTGAGGCAACTGTGCTAACTACCCCACCACTGTGCTCCCCCTAAAAACGATGTATCTCTGTAAAAAGGATAAACACAGCTGGACTAATTATATGGTTTACTATACGGGTTCTCTGCTTAGGCTGCTGCCGAAGAGTTTTTATATCTGAAGGGTTTTTGTAATTATTTGTTTTTTGTCCTAACCTTCAGCATTCTGGCCTTTGTGTTTTGGAGTGCATCCAATTGTTTATCTATGTCACTTTACTCTCTGTTTGCTTCCTGCTCTATTATGAAGATTTGTTCCTCTTTCTGTGTTTTACTTCTGTCCTTGATTCCTTTTTGTGGGTACTTATTTACCAGATTGAGTTGATCTGTGCCTTGTTATCTCTCTGCCTGGCGTGTGGAGTTTTATCAAGCAGTCATCTTTATTTTCTAATGTCTCAGAATCTTCCTTTTCTCTCTCTTTATTTACATTTCTTTTCTTTTGGATGTTGTCAGTTTTCTGGACTCTCCTGCCCTTTTTTGTTACAGCGAGCAATTAAAATTCATTGTTTTTCCACCCACCTGCCAGCTCCTGTTGTTTGCATAGCGGATCCTTTGTGACCATTTCCTAACAAACATTGCAACAGTTGATTCCATATTGATGTAAACCTTGTCAAATTAAAGCTGTGACTTCATCGTAGTCTGAATGTTCTGAAGCACAAACCTTGAAGGACAGCAAACAGTCCAAATACAGTCTGAATAGGATATGATTGTATCTGCGTCCACCTCATAATGCAACAGAAATATCAAAGAGAAAAGTCATACGAGCAGTCTGATCATTGACTCTTATGTGATGGCCAGTAAATGAAATCATTTATAATGTTGGAACAAAACAAAAACAGATCCCATTAGCGTGTCTGTGTGGTCATTTTAAAACTTGGAGACTTGGATGTGGGTGTCGACAGGTGTGAACACTTGTCACGTCTGCTCCCTGGCTGTGTAATTGAATGTTGGCAGGCTGCAGACAGGTGCATGAGCTAAGTGACTGGGAGAGGTTGGCTTTCAAACCCGCTGTCACTTTGACTTTAATAACCCGTGACAGTGAGCTCATTACTGCGTCACTGTGTCGATTTCATTTTTGCGGCCACGCTCGAATTTTGTGTTACTGTGTTGTACTTTTATAATTTGCCCTAATTACAGTAAGTTTTTAATATTTTTAATGTAATTAGTATAGCATTTGCACGGACCAGTTATAAACCACAGATAATTGTTACCAAGACTAAAAACAGTTTGTGTTTGGCAACAATTAATGTATGAGAATGAAGTTGTTCTGGAGCACAATTTATTTTAATTTTTTTTTAATTAAAAACTTCTTATCAATGCCATATTGTCTGTTATTTAAATGAAACAACACTACACCTGGCAGTGGGAGCCAATAAAAAACTCATAAGACCTTAATTGAAATTTGTTCGGTCTAATTATTTTATACCTTTATCTACTGAATATGTTTGTTTTTGTCAACTCATTGTCATTTTTCATTTTCCTGTTCACCAGAAAGTTGTTTTCTAGTTTTCTCCAACTGTGACCTGTTTGGCAGGTGCAATCAGCATATGTTATCCTTCCATCTGGTGCAGGATAATATCACAGCGATATTGCTTTCCACTCAGTGACTGTGTGTCACTGGTGCTGTGCAGAAACCTTCCTTTCTTGAGAAAGTTAACTTTTTCATGAAAAAAAGTTTGATTCAGCCCATCAATCGCTTAACTCGGCTAGTACATTATGAAACCTTTTCTGCACATGGAAGATAATGTCATCTGTCAATGGCAATAAAAAGATAATAAAGTGCCAGAAATTTCGGATACGGGGTTTTTGCGGGACACCAGCTATGATGGGTTGTGGGAGCTGTTTGTAATCTTCCAACGTCAACCTTTCAAGCCGTTATTCATCAGCACAGTTCCAAGGCTTGAAATAAATTGCAAGTTATTAACTCTGCTCTCAGAGAAATGAATGTGTCTTACTCAGAAATGCTAAGCCATGAGAAAAGTATTATATAAAATAACAGTTTAATCCTCTTCACTGATATAATCAGTCAAATGGCACACTTCTGAAATCTGATGCTGGAATTGGGCTCTCTCCAAAGTACACTCAATGTTCAGGATTCTTCCTCTGGTGCCAGCCAGGCAGCTGTGTGTGCGCTGCCTGCCAGATGCTCAGAGCTCAACACATGGTGGCCTCGTATAGCACTGGATACGGGACATTGATTAGCTTTAAGCATGCTGCACACTGCCTGATTCTGGATTTTAAAATTCCCTTCAATTTCACTTTAAGGTGGAAAAACAATTTGATTTCAAAGGCTGTAGTGCAACACTCATATTATATGAATAAGGAATGTCTGTTATGAAATCTTTATTGTTAAATTGCACCACAGGATTTAAATAGTTCATTTGCATTTGCAGGTGCTCCAAAGTTGCGTTTGAGTCAGTTAGATTTGATGCCCTGAAGACCCCACCCCTGACCCTAGATCAGGGGTGGCCAACTCCAGGCCTCGAGATCCGGTGTCCTGCAGGTTTTACATGTGTCTCTAATCAAATGAATCACCTCCTCAGTGTGGAGTCAAGTTCTCCAGAGTCCTGCTAATGACTTCTATATGTGATTCAGGTGTGTTGAAGCAAAGACACATCTAAAACCTGCAGGACACCGGCCCCCGAGGCCTGGAGTTGCCCCCCCCCCTGCCCTAGGTAATCAGATGATATCATTTTTGATTTTATTTAGGGCAGCACACTGGTTAAAACTGTTGCTTCACAGCAAGAAGGTCCTGAGTTCAAATCATCATCTGAAGGGGCCTTTCTGCACTGCCTGGCCAAAAAAAAAAGTTGCCTCCTGGATGTAACTAAGCAAATAGGTACGAGGCTCCTAGTGGATGATTACTGCATGGGCAATTATCTTTCAGCTGGCAACAAGATATTTAACAAGATATTTCTTAAACAACCAGGTCGCAAGACACGTCGTCCTGTCGTGGAAAAGATGTCGGTCTGTTTGAGAAGGTCAGATCATTGGCACACATCAAGCAGAGAAAACATTTCAGGAGACTGCAGAAACTATTAAAATTGGGTTAAGAACTGTCCAACGCATTATTAAAAACTTGAAGGATAGTGGGGACCCGTCGTCTTCGAGGAAGAAATGTGACCGGGAAAAGATCCTGAATGATCGGCGATCACTTGGTGAAATCAAATCGAAGAAAAACAACAGCAGCACTCAGGGCTGATTAATAGTGAAAGTAAGAGCATTTCCACACGCACAATGTGAAGGAAACTCAAGGGATTAGAACTGAACAGCTGTGTAGCCTTAAGAAAACCACTAATCAGTGAAGCTAAGCGGAAAGAAAGGCTTCAGTTTGTTAGGGAGCATAAAGATTGGACTGGAGACATGGAAGAAGGTCTGATGAGTCCAGATTTACCCTGTTCCAGAGTGATGGGCCCGTCAGGGTAAGAAGAGAGGCAGGTGAAGTGATGCACCCATCATGCCTACTGTACAAGCCTGTGTGGGCGGTGTGTTACCAACACACACTGAGCGTTAGCATCACTCTGGGCTCTCAGTTAGCTTTGTGTTAGCATGCTGTCTATGCAGATGTTTATAAAGAGCCAAGTTGTTTTGGTCGTATAATGCAGATGTTTCAATCCTGGAGGCAGTTTGCAGAATGCCACATATATATTTCAGAGTCTAACTGAAATCTATTTTAATATAATTTAACACAAGTCATTCTCATACATCTTTGTTTTTCATTTTCGGTCCCCATCTTATTTCCACGAATGCAAAAGCTTCCAACACGCCCTACTCCTGACCACAGAAATACTTCCTAACAGCTGCAGCGACACTCAGAAAGCTGCACTGTTATTTGCAATGTCAGTTACACCAATTATTTCAAGCTATAAACCACAGATGTCTCGTGTATTCAGCGTGAGGGAGCGAGAAGCAGAGCTTCGTGATTTTCTGACGCGCTGTCATGTATCATCAGTCTGTGGTTTTTGTCTTATTCTGAAGTTGGTGATGCAGGTTTGACTGACCTTTTCTATGTCCAGTAATCCGCCAGCACCAATTCTCAGTGTTCCTACCAGCATCTGTTCGGTGTATCTATGGATCCATTATGCAATAATCTGCCCGCAGACAGGCAATAAAAGATAGAGTATTTATGCTTGTGACACATGCAGTGAGACTTCCATGCTAATTATTGTTATTATATTGCAGATGTGATAATATGTAATCACTGCAAAAAAAAGGAAAGAAATGGCACATGGCTCGGATGGCTGACCCGACAGCAGGGCAGGTAGAAGTACAATAAGCCAAAAGCCAGGAAGCCAAGTTAAAACTACAGTATGTGGTGTGAGTGTGTCCATGAATGTCAAAATTCAAAATAATTCAGGCTGAAACTTACAGTCAAAACACGTTGAATTTCATTAAAGCACAACTGTTAAATACCATTTTATCTCAGTAGGTTTAAACCACAAATCTAGCAAGATTTTTGATTTTGTGTTTTTGTGAAACATCTTTTTAGATTGTTTTCTGTATGTTCAAATGCAGCCACGTATAAAGCTGCTTCCATGGCTTTACATTATTACTCTGCTGCTGGGACGTTTCTTATTAAAGCGCAAGTCGTCCGTTTAGATCAGCAAAAGATTTCTTAGATTTCTTTGAGTAATTTTTACAGTGAGTTGCAGAATAGTGTATTTTCCAGCAAACATTATGCTAATGCCTGCTGTTTCTGAGGGTGTTTGTGCACCTGTATGACATTTTCATCTGAACAACTGCCAGGTATAATCACAATTACACACTCCGAGTTACCCAAACTGATTTGTAGTTTCTATAGTAACCACACAAATTGTGTGGCAAAGGGTATTCTTCATGGGAGTTGGAAAAGTCTGTGGAGATCTAGCTGGTGAACTGGTTTCCAGCGACCGTCTCAGTCGGTGAAAAGAAGGTTTTTAATAAACACCTGGAAGTCAGTGATCGCTGCTGATGCAGGTTTATCTGATACATTCACACCTTCAATTGCAGATCATTGCTTTAGTAAATATGTAAATGACCTGTGGGGACTTCGCGCCACCGGCACACATTTCAATTAGTTTCATTGTCACTGGTATCACATTTGTCATAGCACCATATGCTCACACCACTTAATTCAAGTTGGGTAGAGATTATGAGCAGATGATTTAGCAATTGCACCGCTCTTCCACAGTGATGTGGTACTGGCTGATGTGAAGTGAAATGAAGCCAGGCACTCGTATGAGTTGAGGGCACCATTTCCCTCCCCTCTGATTGACTAAACATTTAGCTGTGATATAATTGGCTTGGTAACAAAGTGACCATGGGGCGTGAATAAATTTGTAACAAGCCCTTTGATCAGACTCAGAGGCACATTGGCATCTCGGGCCTCCCTCGACATTGTGGGCTGTCAGCATGGTTTGGTGAGTTGTGAAAGGCAGGAAATTCAACATGGGAGGAGCGATGTGACGGGCCTCTAACGAGGTGCGCATGCCTCATCAAGCCTCTGAGTAATTTTCCTTACTTGTGTAGTTTATTTCAAGGTCAAAATCTATTACAGATTGTTTGAATCTGTCACGTAAAATATTCTATACATATTTTCTTTTACATATTCTATGTAAAAGAAAATAAAA
>VUQJ01045129.1:15263-30018 GCA_015108635.1 Andinoacara biseriatus | reverse complement strand
AAAAGGTTTTGAGTGTGAACCTGTGACCACTCTGTGTGGAGTTTTGATGTTTTCCCTGGAAGTGTTTAGGAACCACACCAGCACGACCCGGGAGTCACAGTCACAGACCATTACATAACTGAGTGCTGATGCGCATGGAGTGAAAAAGTCAACAATGTTCTATGCTTTCTCAATAACTGTGTTGTAAACCTCCTCCGGCATTAAAATCAGCACAAAAGCTGTGTGCTGGCAGCTTCATGGCATCGTGGGCTTCTACGGGGCTGCTGTGGGTCAGGAAATAGAGTGGGTCGGCTCCCCATTGGAAGGTCGGTGGGTCAGTCACCCACTACTCCAGTCAGCATGCCAAAGTACCTTATACCATGGTTGCGCAGCTCCTTTAGGTGCAATGTATACGTGACGCAGTGCTCTAGTCCATATAGTGTATGTGAAAGCCACTTATCTAAGCCATAGGACATTATTGCAAAGGAGATATGTTAGTCTCTCCCTGCCTCTCTCTTTTCAAATAATTCCTGTTTTTTATTTTAAAGTTATTTATCTTGTGTGTCCTGTTTTTCCATCAAACCAATGCTCCACATGTCTGTATTGAGGATAGTTCTTTGTCTCGCCACGTCAGTGGTCAGTTTTTTTTCTGTTTATTCCGAATCCTCCTTATCTTAGTTACATTCACCATGCATTCAGGTGAAAAAGCTGTTATACCTGGAATTATTGTAGTCATGTCGCTTTAAATGAATGTACACCTGCGATATGCCTGTTAAAAATCAGCTGGAAAGGATTAGATAAATCCTGTTTTATTACATTTGATTAGGCAAAAAAACATCTCGTTTCCAGACTGGCAATGCTTTATGAAAAGCACCAAAGACAGCAGATACAAACAAACAAACATGTGTGTGATATAGAGATACAGTCCATCAAAACCCTCCCTAGTGTTTTTTTTTTCCTATTGTGCAGAATGGGAAGGTTTTCTTTTATGCAGGTGTTAAATAGAGCGGGGCATGCGCAGGTATTTGTCTACTCTCTGGCAGGGCCAAGGGATTAGAGAGGCAAGCACAGTGTTGCCATGGTTTCCAGTTCAGCTCTGCCTGCCTCAAACACCAAGGATAGTTGTTCTTTGTTGGCCTTCGGTATCACACCAATCGTAAGTGGGAGAGCTGAAGATAAACAAAAAGATTGTTATACAACAGAGGTTGTGAGTCATTATATACTGTATATTTGGTCCTCTCGACCGATTGTACACCAGTATCTTTAATTGCAAAAATGTGTGACCAGAACATTTGGGCTATACTTGGTGTTTATAAGAAGCCATCTGTCCTGCTGGCTGAGATTTAATATAAGAGTAATGCCATGTATACCTCCACTGGACTTAAATTCCCTTTTTAAAACATCACTCAATTGTTACCCACGGCAGTGCCTTATTTGAAAGCAAAATATTTGGTTTTGACATACTGTATGACAGAACGCTACTTGCTCACAAACATTTTCTTACAAATGCATGCTCAATTCATGCCACAGAAATGCACCGTACCACATGTTCTGCTTAAGCACACACACACACACACACACACACATACACACACACACTAGTAAAAGCACTACACCACCTACCTTAGTGCAAGCAGGTAAGAGCCAGGAAAATACCAGGAAAATGAGCACATATTTTCCATTTGTGAAATAGGCAGATCTTTCCACTTTCTTCATTCTTTGCGTATGCACCCTGTCAATTCTGACTGTGCATTCACACAAAAGGCTACAAAACCACAGAAAACCTCCAAGCCGCTGCCACCATTTCAGCTGTGTTTCTGATGTTTTTGGCACGGACGCTGAGCTTAAACACAAGAGTTAGAATTCATATAATAAATAAAAACATTTTAAATGAGTTCAACACACACACACACACAAACAAAAAAAAAAAACATCTCTGGATTTTTGTTTGCTCTTGAATTTAAAGATTAGTAACGGATCATAAGATCACATGATAGCATCAGTTACATGTAGAACTGGGTGAGAGTAATTATCATGACCCTCTTAACTGAAACAGTGGCGCATGACAAATTCAACAACACAAAACACACACAGCCTTTGTTGTTCTTACATCTTTATAGTGGGTAGAGGGGTTGGAGGAAAACCTTATCAGTGAGTATGATAGGAGTATTCTTCTCACAGAAGTACCAACAGCCTTTTAATGGATAGGTTGCTGTTTCCTCCAACAGGAAACCATTACACACTTGTCCGGGAGGTGAGAATCACATGGACTAAATAAGCTGCCAAGAGCAGATGGTGTTCCTTTTAAAATTAATTTCACATTTGTAGAGATACTGAGCTGTCTGTCGCCATGTAATGCACTCATAATGATGGACTGTACAATTTTGCATTGAACATCTTTAATTCACAAAATGACCTCTGTTGATACCACTCAGTGAAAAAAAAACATGTGATCACCCAAGTAATACTCTCTTATTCATTTAATTTACAAAACAGCTTCATTATCTTTCCAGTTCTGATATTAGCTTACCCAAGGGGACCCAGAGTCAGGGCACCTGCCTGCTTTTCTCCTCCAGAGCCATAAAACATGAAGTTTTGTCCATGTTTGCAGTTAAAAAGAAAAAAGCTCTCAGGCAACACTCTGAGAAATATATATACTCTTTACATATACTGCCTTTTTTGACAAAGCTCAGTGAATTAGACCGCTAGGTATGAGCATGTTATGGATATTGTTGGTATCGCTCCCCTCTATTTTAATATCTGAATGATCTAACTGCTTAACTCTGTTTGACTTTTGAGTAAATGTCTGTTATTTTGCTAGCTAAGTCCTAGCATGGGTCACCACCCTTGCAGTGAGCCTGGCTGAACTCATTACAGAGCAGACAAACCTGCAGGAGGCTGAGGTTAAACTGAAACCGAGCTGCTGTCAAGCCCTAAATCTGTGATGTGGCGGAATTTCGGATTTCCGACAGTTGAAGAAAAAGGCAACAAGACAACTGACAAGAAAATTGCAGATTGTAAGAAAGCCCTGTCTTGGGGAAAACACTAGCAACATGCCTTAAAGCAAAGTGAAAAAGGTTGCTCCAGGCATCAGAATATATATACAGCCAGTCCTAAATATACTGCAAGTTTCTTACTTTATTTTTTTAATACTACCCCATATACCCCATGGTATAGGCTTATTTGTACAGGGGAAGTATCTTTAGTTTAGATGTACAAGCATAATCAATAAGTAGATTGATATTTTGGGAACAATACCTACCCCTTTAGTATTTCTCAGTTCAATATGAAGCTGCAACTAGCAGTTGGCTTAGCTTCGCAGAAAGACTGAAATGGGAAAATGGATAGTTTGGCTCTGTTTAAAGTGGTAGTGGGTTATTTGCTGAAAGATTTCTTGGCTGAGAACAGTGACTTCCTGGAGTCTCAGCTGATTGCTGCACAATCTTACAGCAAGAAAAAAAGAGAAAAGAAAAAAAAAAGACTAATACTGACAAAATGTTCCATGACCATCAATGTGTCATTTATCTACTTCTGTTTTGTAAGATTTGATAATAGATTTAGTCATTTAGTAGAGCTAATTTGCTACCCTTGGACAAACAAGACTGCAGACTCGCATTTACTCTGCAGAATGATCAACCTTCTCATCCATTTCTTGGTTAGAATTTTTTCCTCTAAGTGCAACATAAATATTTCCTAGGCTTTGTGTAGTTATCACACAATACGAAACTGCAACAGCCATGTAATACACCAAATAAGCTCTTATAGAGAACAAAGTGCGTAAAAATTGTCGGACTTGGGCACCAAAAGCAATCATTAAAGTTAACAGAAATTAAAAGGCTAATTGGAATTTAATCACAGCAGTCAAGGGTTAATTGTTTTAATACTACATAAAAGAGTAAAATATCTTAGATAATCTGTCAAAGCAGTGCCTCAGGTAGTGTTAAGAGTGAACTGATGTTGTGCCAAGTGGAGTTCTGCTTGGCTGCATCTGCATCACAGCTACCCCTGCAGCCACTGGAGCTCTGCTGAACTTTAAAAAATGCCAACTGTAGTAGTGCAGAAGGGCTGCTAGATTTAAACCTCCCCTTTGTGTACAAGGCGCTCTTTACCCCCACACTATCATTTTAAAGTTGACAAAATGAATAGTACTTAAAACAAAAAGTATATTAAGTAGAGTTCTTGAGAAAACTTGTGACTGATATGATGACTCATCCAGTGCTGGATAAGCAAACCCCGGGGATAGCTTGTTTTTGCAGTTGAAAATACTTCTTACAGCATTGTAAACTTTGTGGGATGACTGACTGAAGACGCTCTCATCAATATTTGTCTATTGAGAAGTTAGGGGGAGAATAAGGTGAAACAGAAGATATGTTAATATTTTACGACACTGGCAGGAAGCCAGTTCTTCCAAAGCAAAACTGATGGCTCAAATGTGCTTTTCAAAGATAGAAAAAAAACAGACAACAGAAAAAGACAGATTTTCTTGGGGATAGTCATTTAAAAGTAACTTGAGCTCAAAAATATTTCCCTCAATCCCTGGATTGATTTACATTCATAAAAACAATCCAACTGTGAACCAGTGAGAGATAAAGTTCAATGCAGCTGCTATAACTGTGGGGGATAAAATTATTTATGTAATGCACTTCCGACTCATCCTTTACAGATGCTCAGTCATCAGGAACCTTTAGTGCCACATTTAAGTGTACTTTGTTTAGCAATGATTTATTTATTTATTTTTTTGTGAGGTATGTAAGTTACAAATGGGATTTTTAACCTGTTGGAAACAGTTCAGGAATGATCTTAGATAAACTTCAAGTATAGATATATAACTTAAATGAGGTCCACGGCTGGTCAATTACAGGAAGAATTCATAATTTTAAAATCAATTTTGCACAATCTGTTTCGCATCACTGACCCGCACTGCTGTCACTGCACTGTGTTTCTATATTCATAAGGTAAGGTGGGAGCTCAACGCACTCAAGCCTGTGCCAAAGAAATGAACTAAATTTCATATAATGCTGACACTATGTGTATATAAAAAATATCCCAAATATCCAGTCAAGGACACATTTTAATTTACATTTGGCAGCAAAAAAAAAGAATCAAAGGACTGGAGGCTTTACCGACCATGTTTCACCAGCTAATGCAGTGGCAGGTAAACAAGATAAGAAATAAATGAAAAACCCCTGGGAAATATGATCATGTTTGTCTTTGTGAATCACTGTTAAAGGCGTAAAACAAAAAGAAAGTGTTATAGTCAAAAGCTCCTATATTGTTCTTGCATTACTTTCCAGACAGACACCTCTGTTAGGCATCTCATCTCCTCATTTAATTCCTCCAACATTCAACAGATGACAGCATAACCAGCAACTTGAAGGGGTCTCCCTAGTGTCTAATGTCCTGATGAGTTCATGCTGCACAGAATCATTAGGGTTCAAATGTTAATGTCCACATTAGGATGCTTTCATAAAACCAAGCACAGGGCACAAATTATTAGTCACAAGAACACTAATTCCCCAGCAGACTTCAGGAAAACACACGTTTGAATTAGTTTCAGTAGTTTGCTTGTGTTGGCGCACTTGATTTATTGTTACTAGGCACTAAGGTAAGGTGAGGAAAGAAATAAATAAAGAAAAGGCAGTATATTGCGGGGATTCATCAGGCCTTGCGACTTGACCGCATGACCACATGACTTAAAAGGGAAGTAAATAGCAAGTATATTTGCAATGTAAGAGGGACAAAGTTCATAGTCATAAAAATATCTCAAAACTTGGATCATGCCTCCAAATCTGACTTGCAAAGCACCACAGGCTGCTAATATTATTTTCACAAAGGCCTTTATTCCTGCACTCAATCATCAGAGTTGCAATGCAGAAATACTCCTAAACAGGTTAAATTATTTACATGCATTCCTGGTCAGAAGTTTACATACACTCATTGTGGGCATGCAACTTGCTTAGTGACAGTCATATAAATAATAGTGGGAGTGCATGTATATATTCGAGCCTGTATGTGTACTTTGGACCCTGTGTGGATTATAGAGAATCCAAAAGAAATTCAAACTGATGCACACAGCTTTTTTTTTCTTTATTTTAATCATTAAAGATGTACTGTATGCTGTACAATCATTCCAGCATGATACAAGAAGAGTGCAAAGAAACCATTCAAATCCCCAAATTACCATGACATTTATGCCCATGATGAGTGTATAAAAACGTCTGACCACAACTGCATGCTTTGGTGCATGTACTAGTTCATTTGTGTCATAAATATGGAGTAAACAACACAAAAATGAGAAACATTTCAGTTATTTGGTTCCATTTTTCTTCCTCAAGGAGACCATAAACTCTACCTGTTCCTGTACCTGAGTAATGCTGCGCACACAGACATTAATCAGTTTTGTTAAATCCTCCTTCACGTGACAGTAGCTGCTTTTCACAAGAGAGCATGTATGTAAATGAGGTTTTTACCAATCAACAGTCATACATGTTGATTGACATGTACATAAATATATTTGATTCATGTACATGAATAAAATATAGTGAATAACACAATATCTCTTTCTAATCATGCCTTTGAAAAAAAAAGTACAAAATGGAAGCATTAACATACCAAAAACTGTGAAAATTGCAATTCATTCACTATTCTTAATATCTGTCAATGTCAAATGAGGTTGAGATGTAGAAAACCCCAAAATCAGGACAGCAGTTTAATTTATTCCATTAAATTTATTGTGCTTTTGCATTTGGAAGAACTCTTTTCTCCCTCGGGTCACACAAAACATGAATAACAGACCAAGCTCGCTTCAAATACTAAAATGAGGCAGCCTCAGTCAAACAAACATTTTGACTAGTGTGCACGCTTAAACAGCTGCCTTTGTGAGAACCATTTGACTTTAGACCATAGAGGTGAAGACATTTGGAGAACGTTTAGATGATGCTAAACTTCTGGAATTCATCCATAGAGTTGTTTTAGGGTTAAGGCTTAATTCTGTGGTACGAATAAGCTTTTCAATTAGGTTCAAGTATTTACATGTGATTGCTATGATTAAGGTAAGGGCTTACACAATGCCAATGCAAGTGTCTTCAGTCAAGTGTATAGATGTGTTTGCAAAGAGAGAGTTTTTACAGCAGTAACATTCAGAGCCAATGCACAGAGTACTGTAATGTAATACAGGTAACATGACTTTCTGAGTTTAGAAATAGAAACAGCAGAGTAGAATAAAATCTAGCAGTCAATTGATGCGGTAGCTCATTAGTGGCAAAGCTGCTTATGCGAGCTGACACAAAATGTCTGGGTCAATGTAATATTGGAAAGAAGCAGAGGACAATCAATAAACCTGCGCCTAATGGACACAAGAAATACAGAAATCCACTCCATTCATACGCAGCAAGCAAATATGCAGGTAAAGCGATGGTGATATTCCAAATTCACAACTCGGACTTGATGCTCGTTTTGATCCTTTAAAATTTGACAGCTTTGCAGACAGATTTCACCACCCTGTTGTGTGGTATGATGCAGATGCAAGAGTCTGTGAATTTATCAGGACTATTAGTCGTAAGAAATAAACATTCCATACTTTGTTGATTGTTGACTAAAGAAATTATTTGTGCGCTAAAGCTCGGAAAGATTCATTGTCTGCTCGGTCAAAAGTAGAGCCTGTTATGTATTTACTGTAGGAGTCAAATGAGAAACTGCTCAAGAGAAAGAAATGCTTTATATCAACAGATTTAAGTTATATTAGATTTAACTGGTAAATTTATTTATCTTTGAGAAGAATCCCATGTACATCAATTGCTTTAGGGGTTTGCCACAGCGGATCATCTGTCTTCATCTCACCCTATCACTTGCATCCTCTTCTGTCACACCAAACCTCTGCACGTCAACTGAAAAGTAAAAAAAACAAACCAGCTCTTCTGTCTGTGTTGTCTGCAGTTAGAACTGTTATCAGCCTTTCTCGGGTGCTTGGCTTGTTTAGATTTATGTCCTTAAACTCAGTTTGATCCAAATGTCCAATCTTCTGATCTCACCTTTCGTCTTGCTGTATGTTTTCACTAATTATAGTGCTAATGAAGATGAATAAATGCATAGAAATGTACAACAATAACAAATAAATGATTCCCTGTCAGTTAAAGCACACATGAACAAGCACGGGGAGATGGTGAAACCTCTCACCGCTGTACGACTGCTTCATGAACAGTCTTGTAAATTATAAAATGTACAGTTATATCCCCATCAGTTTCAGTTCATTCGGCTTTATGAAAGGTCATTGAAGCGGCTGCTTGGTGGAATAAAATCATCAACACCTTTCACCCTTTTCCCTTGTTGGAAGATGAATGCAACCTTGCAACCACATAGATTATAAATAAATAATAAAAGAAAACAAACAAACAAAAAGGTTTTGTTGCTGTGGTCTCCAGGGAACAGGGTTGAGCAGGTTCTCAATTCACTTCCACCACAGGCTGAATCCAGTAACTACTTGTGACTCAGTATTTATGCTTAGACCCATGCATTATGACAATAAGACATATTTTCAATGCACTGAATGCCTAACAATATCTTTTGCACTATCAACAGAAAACATTGTTTACACTAGTAGAAAATAAGCATCCCTATATTTAAACAACAGCTGCATCCAGATGCATGCAATTAAAATTAATTCACCGAGCACCTGTAGCAGCAGTGCAGTGCATAACATCGTGTGGGGAAAAAAAAGTGCAATATGGCTACAGACCAAAGTGCTGTGTTAATGAGAGGGGTCAGAGCAGAATGATCATAGATACCCACACATAACTGTAGTGAGTGGAACAATCTCAGAATGCACTAATTTGGTATGAATCCTGTCATCAGAGAGGAAAAAAAATTGAGCCTGCAGACTCAAGGGTTGCAAAACTCTTGATTTCAGCTCAGACACACAAATCCATGAATCCATGGACCTGACTTTTGTCAGCAGTCTAGGCACACTATGAATGTGTCCTTTTAGAGACAATTTACCATCTTCTAATGACTATGCTTTTAATAATGCACATAAACAAAACCAGAAATTCGGCCAAAAGTTTTATCAAGTGGGTTTCATTAAAACTGCAATGAGTTCTGGGGCCTTCAGTGGCCTCTCTACTCCCTGGATGTGAAGGAAATAAAACACTTTTGGGATGCAATGAATAAGAAAGTCTCAGTATTAATATGCTGCTAACAAATCTGCAGAAATAATTCAATAATCCCAACATGGACCTGCATTAAGTATTTCCCTATATTTCTATCAAAGCATGAAAACACCACTAATGCTGTAACAACAGTCACAAACATGAATGAAAATGGATTTTAAAAGCACGTTCAAACAACATCTGACAAAAAGACGCTGAAGATTTTTTTTTTATATAATGCATAAAACAAAATCTGTGGTTTTATATATACACATTTGTGTTCTATTATGTCAAGGATACCACTAATGTAGTGTCCCAATATACTAACTTTTACAGTTGCACACCTGTAATGTAGACAGCAGACACATATAAGAATAAATCAAGTACAGTATAAATTAATTTCTTGACTTCAACCTTGGCTCAGTATTTTCACCTTATATTTTCATTTCCATGTCCATTTTTAGGGGTGCAAGAAAAAGCAAAGCTGGATAAAATGAACGGATAAAACTTAATGACATGGTACCAAATGAATTTTAATTTACTACTCTGCTTTGGTGGTGGTGGTGGTGGTGGGGTGTCATAGGGTCTGTTGCAGGAGTGTGTTTTTGTAATTATCTACAAAATGGCACAGCCTGGATTCAAAGTTCTTTCATCATTCTTTTTTTAATCTTTCAATTCATCTACATCTGTGCTCCATCTTGTGCTTTAAAAAAAGTCACACTTTGTTACTTTTTCATTTTTACCCTGCATATATATATATATATATATATAAAAAAAACCCGCACAAATTATTTTAACAATTACTTTAACAAAGGTCACTGTGCCTGAAAACTCTGACAGTCCTATAAACATACAAACAACACATTTTAACATCATCAATTCACATCATCATCACATTACTGAGAGTGTAAATATTGAGAGTGGAAGTGAAATATTGTCTTGGCATGAATTTGAAAGCTGTGAGAACATATCTATTTAACACGTCAAAAACAAAGACCTCAAAGAGGTGATGTGACAAAGTGATGAAAGAATGGACAGCAATAGCAATGTTAGCAGCTAAGCTACTCATCACTTCTAAATGTTTTAGTGAGTTCTTTTTGAATTATTATTTTTAAAATATGTCATATTATGATTAATGAAAAATCATGGAATTTGCCTCAGTCTAACAATTCCTGAGCAGAACAGCCAAAATCTAGGAGTCAGCTTACAGCCAGTGAAGAAGGTAACACATCATACTGCAAGCTGCACCTATGATTAATTTAATGTACTTTTTCTTCACAGCGCTCTCCACATTGCCCCCTTTCACCCAAAGACCTTGCTTTTCCTGAGACACAGCTTTAGTACACCTGGCTGTGGATGCATTTGACCTACTGTAATTTTTCCTCTTCCTCGTTTTGGTGCTGCCTCACTCCGCAATCCATCCCCTTTTCCAGGCCTAAGCCCCATCACACCTGCCCTGCTGTAAATAAACACTGTTTTGCTGATAGTGCACATGAATGTTTTTTTTTTTTTGCAAGTAAACAAATTAATCTCGACTGGTAAACCTGTCCTTCCTTCCTCCCTCTGTCCTTTATTGCACTTAGCGCATAATAATCTTCCCTTAATGAGCAATAAAATTTGGGTTGTTTCAGGTTAACAGCAGTATAACAACAGAACATAAAGAGAAACCATACTGTGCCTAGTTTATAAAATGGATGGAGGTTTTAATTTCACCTCCATCCATTGTATTCAGTTAGTAATCTCAGAACAGGCTGAATCATTTCTAATTTTATGTTTATAAGAACATATCCAGCATACACTGGTAGGACTGCCTCAAAAATATACATCATTTATGTGCACTCTAAAAGACTAGACCAATAAATCTCACCTTCCCCCACCTTTTCCTCTTTTATATATTACAAAAGTTACAACAATCCAATTAAATGGAAGAATTACAGCCTAAAATGTGTTGAAAACTCACTAGCGCGACAAGAGGCAAGAAGGCAGTCCCCTCGGGTGCTGTGTGCACTTGCTGCAAAGACAGTGCTGCAAATCGTATGCCTGACTTGCCTCAGTTGATGTTGATACCAGCTCTCATACATACTAGTTGCCTTTTACACTTCTTGAACATGCTGAGCTGTAGTTTATAGGCTGAAAAATATTGAACAGAACAAGAGTTTCAAGGTACACTGGACAGTAGTTCTGTGGACATTTGTCATTCCTGCTCGCAGGTAACGTTGTAGCATTTTACTGCTCCAAGTTGGTTATCATCTGATTATTTATTATTCCTGTTCTCTCAACACACAACATAAATAAGATGTAGGCAAAAGATTAATATTTTTTAAGGATAATGAAATGCAGTGTTTTTACTTCCATTTGTTCAGGATGTTAGTGTTAGTGTGCCCTGCATTCTTGTGGGGTAAAATGAATGCGAAATTCAGAAAACATAAAACTCCCAACATATGCTCGAGGATTTACATCACACCATTCAAATCATCTCAAAAATAAGAGTTAAAAACAAAAAGAAAGTAAAAGAATACTTTCAATATAATCATTGCTAACCCTTTTGCACCCTTTGCCATGACTTCATTGTGAGGGTTATCAAATGTTACTCAAGCCATTTCAGTCAGGGGTGCTACAGTAGAGGCGTGGCTTGGTTCTGGAACTCTCCAGCACTTCCACAGTCAAAAATGGAATGCATTAAGCTGGAAAAGCAAATATCCACACCCTTCCATGTGCATACTTTCAGAGAAAGGGAAAACAGCATGGAGCAAAGAGTTGGGGTGGAAGTAAGTTGAAAACCAGCTTGCAGATGTGCAACAGGCTAAAGTAGCTTAAGCAACATTCAGCTTGGTTTTGCTGAAGGGGATCAGCTGATTCATGAGCTCATCTGGGGTTTGTGTTGAGATGAGCTGATCTACCAGAACTGGTGGATTTTGACTGAACTAAATGTTTTTGATTTTGTTTTTTCTGGTGGCAGGTTCAGTGAGGAGACCGCTTATTACCACTGTGGCTAAAATGTGGTTTTGTTTTGCTGTATTGTACGGAAGCCGAGAGCGGCCATGGTAGCTATAAACTTTTTTCTGCTGGTTTTCTCGTGATAACACGTTATTTATCTCGTTATCACGGAATAACGATTACCGTTTTCCTGAGATAACGAGATAAATAATGCGTTATCTTGAGAAAACGAACTTTGTTTTCTTGAGATAACGAGTCAATTTACCGATGGTTTTCTCGAGATCACAAGATGATTGTCTTTTATTGAATGCTCATGATCAGTTTCTCAGTGTTCTTAAAATCTTTCCAAGTACGGACTCAAGCTGAAAATGCCAGATTGTGGAGAACCTGCAGCTCAATAAGGGTTTACACTGTCTTGTTCTTTAGCTGAACAAATAACCGTAGACCTCCGTGTGCTGACGATCACGTCCTTTATTGTCAAAACCAAAAGAACAACCCCCGCGCTGACTTTGGCACGTCACATGACCTTCCAGGGTCACATTCAAGATCCCTAATGTTTAACATTTATTATTCATAAACACCACATCCTGCTGATACAGTCAACTTCATCGGTGACCTGCTGAGGGGACCAGGCCATCTTCATGGTTACCGAATGATGCACGAGAGGTGCCGTGCAGCAGGGCTGAGCTGCAGTCGAGCCAGCCGTCTCCTTAATGATAAAGGCTGATAGGAAAGTTATTTATCTCGTTATCGCAAGAAAACTGTAATCGTTATTTCGTGATAATGATATAAATAACGCGTTTTCACGAGAAAACCATCAGAAAAAAAGTTTACAGGTCCCATGGCTCCTCTTGACTTCCGTAGTATTGTAAAGCTGCAAATGTAATTTTACAACAAGTTTAGCAAGTTCACTGTCACTAAATAAGTAGCTGTTTTTGGACCAAACAGTTCTTTGGATTACCTGGAGGTAAGTACTCACTGTGGATGTCCATTTGGGATCTACAAACTTTTCAAGCCTTTTTTCTGTTTGCATTTACAGTACAAGGCTAATTGCGACTCTGAAGTGACCTGCAGCTGGCTGGTTTAGTACAACATAATCTCTTATTTGTACACTTTTATTTGCTTGTAATCCTGTTTCTGCCTTTCTTCATCTTTGCTTTGCTGTGTGCCAAGGAGCAAGCTGAACTGAACTAGTAGCAATTTTTTAAAATATTTTGCGCGGAAAAAGCAAAATTGTATTTCTGGAATTCCTCCATTGCATATAGGCTCATTTCTGTTTATTTTGGTTTTTTTTAAGTCTATTTTAACTAACATTAAGAGGAATTGGTTTCATGGCTACGATACTGCAACAGTTTAGATTTTTGTTCTCATTTGTTCAGCCAATCAATACATGATCACGTGTGGACCAATCACAGCACACCTATGTCACTGAGGATTTCCCCTTACCCTGTGAAAGCATCTACTCTGTAGTAAGAGCTAAAAAGAATGTGAACTTTATGATTCTTGCTCTCACTTTTTATTTACAGGTTATCTCTCTTGCAGACATCCTTTTGTTTGAAGCAGTGAAAAAAGTGAAAAAAGTGGAAAAAAAAAAGAAAAATAATTTTCTTGGCACCTCTCCAGATTCAGGTCATAATGCAAACATATGCTTAGCCCCTGATTGTTTGTTATTGGTGAGCCATCTGGTCCCTTCTTGTCAAGGTCATGCACTACATGAACCGTATCATGCAACTTCAGCTGTAATCCTTGTGCCACTTCTTTCGGATGCTAATGATGTTTTGTGTTCATCATGTGGAAGCATGGTCACGGTTTCTGAGGGAACATGAAGGAGTGGAGAGTGTCAGAAAAATTGATATCTCATTTAGTATCATAAGTATTGTGACCTTTACAGCCATAGAAAGTCTCATAGAAGCGTTAACTGGTTGGGAATGTCAGTCTGACCTTAAGGGAAAAAAAATCACAGGGCATCAGAATCAAGGGGTTGATCTAATAATTGGTCTATTTTTCAGAGTGCTGCGCAGTTGACACACCTAACAATTTACCTAGAATCATAAGTGACAGTATCAGTCCTTATAGTAGCTTTTATCCCACATTTGATGCAACCAACTTGTTCTTACCTGCATGTCATGCACATTTTCAACTGCTGGGATAAAAAGTTCATCTACAAAGACATCAACTCAGACAATCACAGAGAGAGAGAGAGAGAGAGAGAAAAGATGACAAACAAACAAAAAAACTTCAAAAGATTACTGAACAAGAACAGGAAACATTGTCACACATCATATTTTTGTTATATAAAGCTTCACTCAATGGGTTGAAAAATTTTCTGCCATCGTGTAAAGTGGGTGAAACAGTCTCATATGGTCTCTTAATGACACTTGTCAGTGATTACATTTAAAACTCTAAGTAGACATGAAAATATTTTCACATTATATGATACATTTTCCCCTGTTTTCCTTCCTTCCTGGAAAATTCAGTTCGAGATTTCAGATCACATAGAGAATATACTACAGTGAAGTATATTTTCACATCCATTTTGTAGTCCATTATTTTATATATTGCTCACATGGTGGGGGTATAAAAAGAGTCCTAGAGACATTTATATGGTGCCACGATGGCTTTATTGTGTGTTCCAGAATTTTGTGGCACCAGTCACATGACTGTCAAGATTAATGTACCAACATGTGAGGCAGAGA
>VUQJ01045128.1:0-11264 GCA_015108635.1 Andinoacara biseriatus | reverse complement strand
TGGGTTAATAAATTTGGCCAGATTTCTAGAAATGAGAGCTGCTCCATCCAAAGTAGGATGGATGCCGTCTCTCCTAACAAGACCAGGTTTTCCCCAGAAACTTGCCCAATTATCTATGAAGCCCACGTCGTTTTCTGGACACCACTCAGACAGCCAGCGATTCAGGGAGAACATGCGGCTAAACATGTCACTCCTGGTCTGATTGGGGAGGGGACCAGAGAAAACTACAGAGTCCGACATTGTTTTTGCAAAGTTACACACCGATTCAATATTAATTTTAGTGACCTCCGATTGGCATAACCGGGTGTCATTACTGCCGACATGAATAACAATCTTACCAAATCTACGATTAGCCTTAGCCAGCAGTTTCAAATTTCCATTAATGTCGCCTGCTCTGGCCCCTGGAAGACATTTGACTATGGTCGCTGGTGTCGCTAGCGTCACGTTTCTCAAAACAGAGTCTCCCTTAAAATACAGCAGCTGTTCCTCTAGCTAGCAGATACAATGTGTGGCAAACTGCACACACTTTTTGTTCTGATATTTGTTAAGCATTTAGAAACGCTGCATTTAAAATTACCTGCCGCATGTTACTCTCTATGCTCACTCCTCTTCACGGAAAAGGGACAAAAGCTGACAACTTCCAAAATTATACTTCCAAAAGTATATTTCCAAGTAGATAATTCTAATTTATATTTAATTTTGGCTGTAAAATAATTCATGTGTAGTCACAATGGCTGTAATGGAAAAAGGCTTATATAATGTAAGATAGATAGATAGATAGATAGATAGATAGATAGATAGATAGATAGAATTCCACAAAATCCAGTCCAATTCACTGCTGGTAGAATTCAATCTGACCACGTGTTGACAAAACACAAAAATCCACTCTACATTGGTGAAAGGGAAAAAACACTCCAATGTGATGTGGCAGATTGTGAAGATGATAGGCGGTTTGGAGGTAGTTTAGTGCTGCTGTATTTACTCCAAATAGAATCCAGATATCTAATCAACCCTTTACCCTATGTTTTTGCCACATATTCTTACAGGGTCCTAAAGGCGAACCTGGGGATTTAGGAAGGTCAGAATTGGTAAGGGTTCATTAGATTTATAATTTTCTGCACTTCCATGCCTTACAAACAATACTTTCTAAACTGAAAACTGTTGTTGAAAACTCTTTACATTCTACTTTTAGATCTATGGTCCTCCAGGGCCTCCAGGACCCGCAGGACCAGTTGGCCCAGCAGTAAGTCTAATATAGCATTTAACTCTTAATCTATAAAGAACAAAGGCAGTGCACAACTGTAAAGGTGTTTTCTGTGACACTACAATACAGTTGTACCTAAACAGAAAAACAATAGACTAGTAAATAGACTATAACTGATATAGAGCCATTCTACTCAATTTGAGCTCTCAAAATGCTTTCTGTTACACATCTCATTCAACTGGAGTACCTGGAGGAAACCAATACAGACTAGGGGAGAACAGACAAACTCCACACAGAGAGGCCCAGGCCAATGTGAAATCAAACCCAGGCCTAGATGTTATTCTAGCTGTGAGGCAGTAGTGCTAACCACCACAGTGCTGCTCTACTACTTAACCATAATATCAAATATATTATGGTTAGGTAATATGTGATTACCAATATGATGGTTACATTGAATCATCACTGACATGGTGAAACATATCAGGCACAATTTGGCCTTTCTAGTGCATTCAGCATACCAAATACACAACACCTCCTATCAGGGTTGGGTACTCCCAGTACCTTCAGTGTGCTTCCCAATGTGTTCTACTTGTTGACTGCATGACAGCCTCCCTGAAGGCCAGTCTACTATGCTGGGGCCAAAATATAATGCATACAACATAAAGAGAAAGCTTCTCCAAGGTCGCACAGACTTCAGTTCTTAAGGTACAGGGTTACTCACAGTTTTCTCACTAAGGTCACATCCCAGTGCTGGTTATAGTAGTTTTCCACATACACTATATTGCCAAAAGTATTCACTCACCTGCTTTCACATGCATATGAACTTTTGTGACTCTCATTCATCCCAAAGGTTTTTTGTTAGCTTGAGATCAGGACTCTGTGTAGGTCAGTCACATTCTTCCACTAATTCACTCATCCATGTCTTTATGGACCTTGCTTTGTGCACTGGTGTGCAGTCATGTTGGAACAGGAAGGAGACATCCCCAAACTGTCCCCAGAGAGTTGGGAGCATGAAATCATCCAAAATGTCTTGGTATGTTGAGCATGAAGCATTCCTTTCACTGGAAGTAAGGGGCCGAGCCAAACTCCTGACAAACTACCCACACAATAATCCTCCCTCCCCCTCCATAGCGAAGCATGATTTGTTACTAAAAAGTAAGGCCCCGTTTACACAACACCGTTTCAAAATGAAAACGGCATTGAAAAACAAGAAGACGGAAGAGAACGGCGATGCATTTCGGCCCTCTGTTTACACAAGAACGTTGTAATTTTAATGTGTTTCGCCCTCCCGTTTACACAAGAACGGAGTGAAAACGATGAGTTTTCGAAACAGGGTCCAGAGTGGAGCGTTTCAGAAATGCACCGGCTTGCGTTTCCGTGTAATCACTTGAAGCCGGGGTCTTTTCGAAACAGGGGTCCTCTCACATGCGCACTATGGTCGCGACTGCCACAGTTTTCCGTGCATGCGCTAATAGAGGAACAACACTCATGAGGGTTAGCATTCACAAGTGCTTCAGTCAACTTCGAGTAGCGAGATTGCCTGTGTTTTTGCCATTGAGTGTTGTGTGCAGCTATGCAACATCATCCTCATTCCACAAAGCCTCGCACATTGGCCATTTTGTAAGTTATGAATAAATCTTTGCAGTGCATCCTACTAAGTCCCTCCACGTATGCGCGTGTAAACAAACTCTGCAAAAAAAAAAAAAACGCCACCTTGTGGCCTGGCAATAGGAACTACATTTTTTTCATCGTTTCATGTGTTCTCGTGTAAACGTAGAGCGTTTCTGAAATGGCTCCGTGTAGATGAGAGGCTGAAACGCATCAAAACGACGTCATTTCCAGTGGAAATGGTGTCGTGTAAACGGGGCCTAAAAGTAGTAAATGGTAAATGGACTAGTTCTTATATAGCGCTTTTCTACTCTGACTGAGCACTCAAAGCGCTTAAGTAGTCAGATTAAGGTACGTGTTACTTCGTAATGGTTGAAACACGGTTGATTCGCCCTCATTTTGTGGTTGTCATTTTTGTGTTGAGGCAGTGGGGGGTACTGCTGGTGTTGTGCTAAAAAGTAATTGTCTGCCAAAAAATTATTTTTGGTATTTGCCAAAAAATTATTGCCTGTATTTAAATGGCTGTAAATGACTTGTTGACCTATAATCTTGTCATATATGTCAAACATATGTCAAACACATCTCTCATGAATGAAATTACGTCATTCTGAGTCAGCATTTCTATCACAAGGTAGAAGCTGCAATCAGTTTTTGGCAAAGTAACTTTTATATATTCAATTTTTTTATGAAGGTAAAAATTGACATTAAACATGTTTTTTTAAACAGAAATCTGGCTAAGAATGCTGCAGAAATTGCAACAAAAATAAGATATTTTAAGTGGCCAAAAAAACACAGACACAAAAACACAGACTCCTAAAGATTGTTGAAAAACAATTTATTTCTTCATTTGATATATAAGCAAACGTAATCCAATTAGTGATTACTGATTTATGAAGATAAATCAGTAATCACTAATTGGATTACATTTTCAATGTAACTGAACCATCACTGGTCATGTCAGAGAACACATCTCCACTGCTCTAGAGTTCAGTGGTGTGCTCTACACCACTGCAAACATTGCATTGCACTTAATGATGTAAGGCTTGGATGCAGATGCTGAGCCATGGAAACCCATTCCATGAAGCTCTCTGTGCACTGTCCACTAACCCCACTCTGTAATTTTACATGGCCTACCACTTCGTGGCTAATTTGCAGTCGTTTCCAATTGCTTCCGGTCAGTGTGCTGTCAAGCATCAAAAGATCTGAGCCGCCGAAGCGGAGGAATAATAACATATAAGATTTGTGATTTGTATTTACTGGTACTGACGCATAGAGGTATATGTAGCCATTCACACATATGTCTGTGTATACATATACATATGCATGGATGGGTTATAATATAATTAGTTGAATCATGAACTTTTAGTGTAAAATGAGATAGGGACAGGACTAGATAAGCTACGGCTTCTTCCTGCTCCTTTTCGAACTGACTTATTATTTTGCTAGACATTTTATGTTAATAATGTTATTTTGGAATTGCTGTATATGTATATATATGTAGATATGTATATATACATATATGTATGTTTTATTTTTAGTTACATGTCTTTTCTTTTTTTCCTTTTTCATGTTCGAAATAAAAATAATTAAAAAAAATTTATCATTTATAGCCCTATAATCAGGGGTTACAGTCAGCTGCAGATGTCCGTAAGTTGTCTTCGCAGTACTTCAGCATTTAGCTAGCGCTACTGAAGAGGAGCGAGCATAGCGAGAGTAACTCAGCAGGTAATTTTAAATGCAACGTTTCTAAATGCTCAACAAATATCAGCACAAAAAGTGTGTGCAGTTTGTCACACAGTGTGTCTGCTAGCTAGGGAGAGCAAAGAATGAGCGATAACTTCACTCAGAGAAAGATGTAAGAAAGAGGAAGAAGAGAGCAGCAGCAGCTGATCACAACATCATTTACTGGAGCTCATAGTAGAAAGTTCGGATTGTTCTCACCATGCAGAGCCACTACAGCTGATCTTAGGGTTCCTCCACCTTCTGAATGCCACTGTAACCCCTGAGTATCCTCATGTTGTTGTTTAGGTAGAGGCGCAGTCACCCTCTGCTATGGAGGACACAGAGAATAGAGCTGTGTTTAAATTACCGTTCACAGTTTGTCCTGCAGAACAGATTCAAGCTGAGTGCATTCATTAGGATTAAGATTTGGATTGGAATAACATGTGTATTCTCATGGAATATTATTTTATATTATTATTATTTTATATTTTATATAATGAAGTTCACTTAGCTTTACTCAAAAATAGTTGGTAGAAAAGTTCCACAGAGGAACTACTTGTACTTTCTTACTTTGAGTACATTTCAGAATCTGTACTTTTTTTAATTTTACTTGAGTAAAGAAGTTGAACCAGTACTTCAACTTTTACCAGAGTAGTTTTTTTACTTGTACTTCTACTTGGTAAATGGACTAGTTCTTATATAGCGCTTTTCTACTCTGACTGAGCACTCAAAGCGCTTATACAACACGTTTACCTCATTCACACCCATTCATACAAGCACTTCCATGTGTAATTTAAGCTTTAATTAGTGCTTTAATTAGCTAACATTCACACACATTCACACTCCAATGCTTGCATCGGAGAGGAGTTAAGTATCTTGCCCAAGGCAAGGTGGTATCTTGCCCAAGGCACCGACCTTCCAATCAGTGTGTGACCTGCTCTATCTCCTGAGCTACAGCCACCCTTAAGTACAGAATGTCAGTACTTTTGCCAGCTCTGCTGGACTTCACTATGCTGGAATCCATTGAGCTCCTGAGAGCACCCCATTCCTTCACAGATTTTTGTAGATGTAATCTGCACTTGATTTTATAAACCCATGGAAGTGATTTGAACTGTCATTGTCCTGGGTTGCCCAGTGTTTTGAGATGTGGAGTTTTTTATTTTTTCTTTGTGTTTCAATTTTGAGTGTTAGTGTGTTATGTGGTTTTCTCAGTGAGCTTGCCTTCTTGCTCATGATCTGCCTCAGTTTGTAGCAATGGAGTTCAGCAATAACGCAACTTTACATTATATCTACTTGTCATGTCCTGCATACTGGGTCCAGTCTCTGTCTGCCACACAGCCAACACTAACACTATGACATGACCTCGAGGCCTCAAGTTTTGCTTTGCTAGAGTAAACTGCTGCTAAGCTTGTGGATTCTATCCTGCTTATGCTCAGTGCTGAAGAACCTGCCAAGAAACTAATTCAGGTTATTTGTCTAGAGGATTTTGTGTTGTCCTCAACCTGCCTTCAAACTTTTTCTGACACCCTTTTTTTGGTTACTGCGCTGAGAGCCAATTTGCATTTTGTACTATTTGGCATTGGGAGCCCAGTTTGGGGGGTTCCCACCTCAACACTCCTACCTGCCTTAGGTACATGGTTACTGCAGATCACATCCTCCCCTCACCTTCAATCCGCTGAGTCGCCATCATTGTCACAGCTCTGTGATTCATCACTGCCACCACCCCACGCAGTCTGTGGATATGATTGCCTGCGTTTTATTCCAGCCAGTTTTTTTCTGAGAATGCAAACCATTTGCTTGCGCCTGCACCTTTACCAGTTCCTTAGGTGGGGGCGACCAAGCCTCAAGGACTAGCAGAGGGCCCTCAAAAACAGCCCCAATTGTCCAAGGAGATGACTGTGTGCCCTGCAGAGTGGTCTCCACTTCCTCATGAGTCTCCAGCACCTGCAGCAAAGCTCCATCGCAATCTTCAGTCATTTACCGGAGCCTTCAGTGTCTCCAGCCAAGCCAGCTGCACTGTCACAGTCACCACAGTCTGCAGCTGCTGCCACAATCTCATCAGTCCTCAGTTGTCTGCATCACCACCGCAGTCTTCAGGGCCAGTGTCTGCAGCACCTGCTACATTTCATCAGTCCCTGTCAATCCCTGTCCCCATCAGTACACTTCCCTGTCTAGTCTGTTTCTCTGTGTTCACACTTCCTGTTTTATTTTCATTATGTTTTTGGTCCTTGGGCTTTGGGTTCAATTTTGCTTCCTGTCTTTCCCTCCCAGCTATTTCCCATTGATTCATTACCTGGTGTGTATATATTGTGTGTGTGTGTGTGTTCTTGTCAGTTCTTTGTTGCGTCGTCCACTATCGGTTGTGTGTTCCTAGGCTCTGTATCTCCTGGAGGAGTTCTCATTTCAGAATTCTTGCTCATGATCTGCCTCAGTTTGCATCAATGGAGTTCAGCAATAAAGCAACTTTATGTTATATATGCCTGCCGAGTCTTGCATATTGAGTTCATTCTCTGCCTGTGACGCCTGGACAAGAACACCTGAATTCAATTAATTGAATGGACAAGTGAATACTTTTGGCAATATAGTATAAGTTACATTAAGTGAACTTCAAGTCATATTGAGTAAGATTATGTAGTATATTAAGTGAACATCAAATGGTCACATGGTCATAAGTAGAAGCCTGGATACAACTCACATGGGGAGGTGGACATATAGAGGAGGTGCGTTCCACAAATGGGAAACTGAAAGGCAGAATGACAGGAGAACACTTGGATTTAAAGTACACGGAATAGAAGCTGATTGTTTCACACAAGGCAGGCAAGAGGCTGATTGGACTAGAGCAATGATGTCAGCGTTGACACTGACAGTATGGGAAAGTAGAACTGACTAACAGCCAGACACAGAGGAAAATCAGACAGATGAATGATTACAGATCTTGCTTATTGAATATAATAAGCTTCATCAGTGGTACAACAAAGGAACAGTATGGTTTGGGTCAGTAGTCTCACTGTTTTTTTTTCCATCCAGGGACCACAAGGACCTTCAGGGCCTAAGGTGAGATACTATTTTGGTAACAAACCTCAATTCATTGCCATTTTATAAATGAAAGTGTAAGGATTGTATTGTATCTCTGACTTTTTACTTCAGGGAGAGCCAGGAACTGGCATAAGAGGAGAAAAGGGAGCAACAGGTCATAAAGGCGACAAGGGTGACAGAGGCCATCTTGGACTCCCCGTAAGTGCACTGGACTGTTCATAGTAACTTCTATTCAAAATTCAATTTAGCTGTCTCATATTGTAAATCTATTCAAATGATGTTTGGATAGCTTTTTTGGGATAGTCTGTAAATGGATGTTGTGATTTGTGATTTTTATTTTTTGGCATTGATTTACACTCATATTAAAAAAGATCATTTACACCATATACTACATTTCACTGTAATAACAATGTTCTTAACATTGTTTTATCAGCGAGAATAAAAGCTATTCTATTCTATTTTATCTATTCTATACAGTTGCTGTCAGTCACACTAATGACTTTAGTAATTGAGAAGTGTTCATATGATCGCAACATATGTCACATTTATGGACTGTACATTAACTGTGAAACTATTTAGATCACAAGTTGAGTTTAGGATTTCTGTTTTGATTTCATTAGCACTTTAATAATGATAAGCTGTAGTTCTTGCAAATTATTGAGGATTTCTTTATTATTCCAGTGATGAGTCCATGTAATATTGTTGAATTTTAGTTGCTGGCATGATTTCACCTGTGCTTGTCTCCCTCCTGTGTCTTGTGGTGTAATTAGCTCTCAGTGTATGTACAGTTCTTCTTCTTTCTGTTACTCATCTAGGGATCTGCGTGATTACTCAACTAGCCGACTAGTCACTGCTATAGATCCATAGGGTTTAATATAACATCGGCTAGCCCTTTGCAGCAATAACCGCTTCAGCTCTTCTGGGAAGGTTTTCCAGAGGTTTAGGAGTGTTTATGGGAATTTTTTTTTATTCTTCCAGAAGTGCATTTGTGAGGTCAGACATTGATTTTGGATGAGTTGGCCTTGCTGGCAGTCTCCACACTAATTCATCCCAAAGGTGTTCTGTCAGGTTGAGGTCAGGACTCTGTGCAGGCCAGTCAAGTTCTTCCACATCCATGTCTTTATGGACCTGCTTTGTCCACTGGTGCGCAGTCATGTTGGAACAGGAAGGGGCCATCCCCATTCCCACAGAGTTGGGAACATGAAATTGTCCAGAATGTCTTGGTATGCTGAAGCATTACAGTTTTTCTCAATTGTTTACACACATTTTCTGAAAGCATGCCCCATACTCTCAGGACTCTAAACCAACACCATCCCAACATCCCAACCAACACAAAGTTGCACATACAGTGGTCTACATACAAAAAATAATATACTGTTTACACTTAGAGTAAAAAAAAAAAGAAAAGAAAAACAACCTACTCTGCATCCTCTCTTCTGTCTCGGACTGGCCACAGCACCTCATCCACATCACAAGCAATGGTTTCCCTGGCCAAGCAGCAGGGGAAATATCATCTAGCATGGCAATTCCAGCAATTAAAAGCATCAACTGCTATATCTCCACATGCATCCATTTTGGAGAAGGGGTATACGCATTTCCATCTCCAGGCAGAAAAATATTTCTCAATAGGAATAGGTAATGGAGAATATGGAGGGAGATAAACAACTGAAAAGTGTGGTTGTGCAGTGAACCAGTTAGGAATCAGAGCAGTCCATTGGAAATTTACATTGTCCCAAATGAAAACGTACCTGAGCTGCTTTGGGCCGTCTGTCTGATTGCTAATTGTAAGAGAGTGTGACAGGCGTTTGCCCATGTAATGAGTCAGTGTGCACAGTAGAGCAATTAACTTAGACTTTTGAATGACAGTGTGCTCTTTGTGAAAACAAGAGATTTTCTTCATGAAAATTGTGCCCAATGCAGAAAATTGTGTGTAGTGTTTTGAAAAAAAGTGTGTTTTAGAACTGAAATTTCAGTGTAAAGCAGGAATTGTGCTTGTAGTTTAGCAGAATTGGTTCAGGGAGTCAGTGCATATGTTACATGTTGTGGTCATTGTGTCTCAAGTAGCAGTATTTGTGTTTAAACAATCAAGAAAAACTGTAAGAGTTCCTTTCACTGGAAATAAGGATTCAAGCCCAACTCCTGACAAACAGCCCCACACCATAATCCCCATTCTACCAAACTTTACACTTTGGATAAGGCAGTCAGACAAGCACCGTTCTCCTGGCAATTGTTCATGGGATTCAGCGAAGCTTGAGCACGCCTCCACTGCTGTAGTGTCCAGTGGTGGTGTGCTTTACACCACTGCATCTAACTCTTTGCATTGCACTTGGTGATGTAAGGCTTGAATGCAGCTGCAGCTGCTCAGCCATGGAAACCAATTCCATGAAGCTCTTGATGCACTGTAACTAATCTGAAGGCCACATAAAGTTTGGAGGTCTGTAGTGATTGACTTTGGAGAGTCAACGGGAATTGTTGCACAGATGGCATTTTATCACAGTACCATGATAGAATTCACTCAGCTGAATGTTCACAAATATTTGTAGAAGCAATTTGAATGCCTAGCTGCTTGATTTTATACACCTGTGGCTGTGGAAGTGATTGGAATGCCTAAATTCTGTGATTTAGATGGATGAGTAAATACAGTATATTTAATTGTGTCAAACTATGTCAAAGGTAAATGTACTCAGAACAGCTAGCCCATCTGCGGACTGCTTTGAATTTTAAACTACCTTTAGTCATTTAGTTTTAAGAACCTTTTTTTGTGTCATTTTCACTTCAGTAATCTCAAAGAATATGAGACATTCTTCCATCAGTGTGACCAATGACACAACAAATGTATTATGTATTATTGTGTGTTTATGTTATGTAATTAGATTTTAATTTAACATGAAGATTTAAAGTTTACACTGTAAAACATCTGCAAATATGGTTATAAATGTGGCAAAAACACTACCATATTAAAAGAAAAAGAATGAAAGTCAGCAAAAAACCTGGTTAAACAGAAAACATTTCAACTGTTTATTTTTTTTTTTAAAGACGCCACAGAGTCAGCTAAATGGAGCTGGAGTGGTAAACAGTTCCAATGCCACTACCTGAAAAGCTCTGTTGCCCCCTGTCCTTGGTCTTGTAGATGGGACAACTAAAAGATTTTGATTTTGTTGTCTGAGAGACTGTTGACAAATGTAAAATGTATCCAGGCAATTAAAAACAATTGTTTTTCTTGTTTGGATCAGATTTGTATCGGTATCGGCAGATACCCAAATGTAAAAGATCGGTATCGGACATAAAAAAAGTGGTATCGTGCCATCCCTAGTCAAAACACTAAACCCTGTTGTCTGATCCCAATGCTCAGTGCCCTGAACCCATTTATTGAAATGGTCACCCTTTTGGCAGAACCTTAAGCACTTTTCACCTAGTTAGACACTACGTTCAAACATATTTTTACCCACTAAAACACATTTTGCATTTGGGTTGTATAATGGTAAGCACAGGTCACAGGTAGCAGAACTGAAAGCACTGGTGTCACAACTTAAACACAGCAACTCAACTGTGCCTTATCGCCTGTAGGACATGTTGTTTGCCCCCCACAGGTTATTGCTGCCCACCCAGGAGGGGGGCGCATTCTGTGGTTCCGGGGTGGGGAGCTGAATGTTTTGGCAGGGCAGTTGGCCTGCTCCCTTGGGGGTCATGGTTC
>VUQJ01045122.1:0-17543 GCA_015108635.1 Andinoacara biseriatus | reverse complement strand
ATGAAAAAAGTCAATGTGAGGTTTTTGTATTGAGGAGCAGGGATAGATATCACTGTGTTACAAGCAGCACAGAAGTACACTGCACTGCTTTTTGAATTAAGTCCTTTAATGATTAATGTGCAGGTCTCGCCTTTTGTTGCACGTCCAGTCATCATCACATTTACTCCAGGCTCTGGATATCCTCTATTTACATTCATGTATCCCAGGAGCTGCATCTGATTGTCCTTTGATTGCTTGTACCAATAGATTTGGTTATAGTCCTGAACATGATGTGTACAGTTGATTTTGGCATCTGTTTCATTGGATGTGTAGAACGATTCAGCAGGAGTCTGGTGGACTTTGTCACCTAAAGATAAGATAAAATAAGCTAAACTTTAATGATCTGACAGCATGGAAATTTGTGCATTACAGCAGCTCAGTACAGAGAAGAATATAAAGAATAAATAAAATACAATAGAAAAGAAAGAACACTATATACACAAAATATATAACAAAATTACACAAATATTTTTTACAGTAAGTGCGACTGAGTCCAAATAATTTAATATTGATAGTGTGCATTAATTATAGAATTAATCAGCAACTAAAATAGGATGAGCATCCTCAAAGGTCACGAAAACAAATAATAACAATGTTTACCTGAAACCAGAATAAGTCTGAAGGTTACAAACAGGAAGATGATCATGATGCTGTGTTTTCTGTCTGAACTGGACATCAGTCTAGTTGATACTGTGTTTCCATCTTATTGTATGCTGATTACTGTGTCTCTGGCTCTGAGGAAACACTCCCATTACAGAAACAGACACAACCTTTAAAGGTGGGTCGTGTCTTTGTACTTCCTGTTTAAAGCCACTCAAATGCCCCTAAACACCATTCAGGACAAAAATGCAGTTATCTTGTGAAAGAAGCAAAAAAAAAATCTTCAAACAAAACAATTTGTTTCATAAACCTTTTCTTTAACTTTGGATGATGTTATATTAAATGCAGGTTATAATACAGTATAAGCTTTAAAGTCCAGCACTGTCAGTATTTTCACAGATACACAAAATGACTTTCTTTATACAGTTTTCTTTTTCTCTGTGAAACAAAATTTTTTTTTGCACATAAGTGTTTAACAGTTACACTACTACAGCTCCTTTGTCTTAGTTTGTGTACTGAAAAAACTCCAATCACTGATAATATTAATTTGGTAGTATTAGGTGATGTAGAATTAAACTTTTGTAAGATGATGAAACAATAAATAAGGCTTATTTACAATACAAGATGCTTATTTTTATTTTTTATAATAACCTACTTAATTTAGAGTCATCGGCTACAGCAAAATTCAGCATTTTGATAATGACATACCTGAGCATTGGAGCCATCATAGCACTCATGCTAAACTGCAGATATATTTAATATCGGAGGCTGTGTTTTATAACAGGATGTGGGAGCTTGATTGTTGCATTACTGTGCATAACAAATTTATTATAAAATCTGATCTGGGTTAGAGGACAGGCCAACATTGGTTTGAAGTGTAATACAGGTGCAGAGGGCTGTGAGCTGCAAAATCTCTATGAAAAAAGTCAATGTGAGGTTTTTGTATTGAGGAGCAGGGATAGATATCACTGTGTTACAAGCAGCACAGAAGTACACTGCACTGCTTTTTGAATTAAGTCCTTTAATGATTAATGTGCAGGTCTCGCCTTTTGTTGCACGTCCAGTCATCATCACATTTACTCCAGGCTCTGGATATTGATTATTTACATTCATGTATCCCAGGAGCTGCATCTGATTGTCCTTTGATTGCTTGTACCAATAGATTTGGGTGTAGTCTTGAATATGATGTGTACAGTTGATTTTGGCATCTGTTTCTTCAGGTGAGTAGATTGATTCAGCAGGAGTCTGGTGGACCTGGTCACTTAATGAAGAACCTGCTGAACAGAACCAAAAGTAAAAGACATATTTGTATAAGCCTTAAAACTATGCAAATTATAAAATGCAGCTATACAGCTGTACAGTGATGACAGTAACATTGCATCCTACATACATATATAACATATAGTGAAGATACTGCTGAAATTACCTGAAACTAGAATCCAGTTAAAATGAAAGGTTAGGAGGAGAATAATCATGATGATTTGCTATGAAAGATATTCTCAGCCGTGCTGATCATTTCCAACCGTGTTTCTGAGTAAATCATATTCAGTAGGTGGAGTCTTACTACATCCTCTGCTTACTTTTAGAATCATCACCAAGTCAATCATGCGCACAAATTCACGCTGCTGGCACAGTCCATGCTTTATTTGTTCTCCCATCTATATAGGAAGCTTATGAGCTGCTACAGTGTAGGTTGACAAAGATACAGTTATGCCAATAAGAATTTGGACAATGATGTAATTTACCTCTGTGCACAGTAGATAATTGAAACTGAACAATTCAAGGGGTTTAATGGTGAAAGTTCAACTAAATTTTATTTATATTGCACCAAATCACAACAAGCAGTCACGTCAAGGTGCTTTAAAGTACCAGTCACACTTGTGTCCAAACCTTTGGAGACAATTAAATTGACTCCCTATGAGCAACACTGGGAAGGACAAACTCCCCTTTGACAGGAAAAAAAAACCTCCAGCAGAACCAGAACCAGTCTCAGGGAGGAGCAGCCATCTGCTGTGACCAGTTGCACCAGAATGGTGGAAGAAAAAAATGTGGAGAAGAAGAGAAACAATTCCCCATCTGAAGCATGTCACATCATTTAACATGGTGGAGAAAATGTTATAGGATGGGCATGTATAGGTGCCAGTGGAAGCAGTCCACTTGTGTTTATTGATGACGTGATTGCGGAAACTGATCAGACAGTGTTTCACAGTCCAAATGGACGATGACCCAAAGCGAGTTGCAAAAGCACCTCAAGAGTTTTTCAAGTCAAACAAAAAAGGGCCAAGTCACCTGATCTTGACCCAAAAAACAGTTAATGAATAAAAATGGAAGGCAGAGAGACCCACAAACAAGCAAGCTGAAAGTGACTGCAGTGAAGGTCTAGCAGAGTACCTCAATGGGAGAAATCCAATGGTTAAAAAACAGTGCTTATATTTAATATTTATGAAAATCGCTGTAATTCCTCGAGACTTAGGGCAATGCTTTTTTAAACCTCCTGAATCAAACCTGAAAGTCTGCACTTCACTTGCTTGGTTGAAAATCCCCCGTGATTCTCTGCAGTCATAACAGGCACAAAAACAAAAATTGTGTCACTGTCCAAAAACTTACTGTAAGGCAATAATGAAATTATTTGAGATTTTGTGTCATCATAGCGCTCATGTTACATTGAGATACTTCAGATGTTTTGAATATTGCAGGTGGCTTTCCATAACAGGATGTGACAGATTAAGAGCAGCATTGCTGCTCATAAGAAACCCTTTATATTATTATCCAATCTTTGTGAGACGAGTATTGGTTACAATGGCTGATTCCAGGTGTGAGGGGCTTTGAGCTGAAATATTAATTATTAAAAAAATGTGTTTGTGAGGTTTTTGTATTGAGGTGCAGTGCTGTGCAGCACTGTGGTTACTAGCAGCACAGAAGTACACTCCACTGCTGTTCAGACTGAGCTCCTTTATCGTTAATGTGCAGTTTTGTCCTTGATTTGCATCCCCATCCATCACCACATTCACTCCAGGCTCTGGATTACCAGCTGTTAAAACCATGTATCCCAGAAGCTGTAGCTGTTTTCTTGACCGCTTGTACCAGAGCATTTGATTATAGCTTGGTATATTGTGTGAGCAGTAGATTTTAGCTTCTTCTCCTCTCGTGTAAATGTTAGCTGGAATCTGGTGGACTTGGTTACTAAACGAAGAACCTGCTGAACAGACATCAACTAAAAGTAAGACACAACAAATGAGATGTGACCTTAAAATTATGTAAATTATAAAATGCAGCTATACAGCTGGACACTTAATAATTGTGGTATGTATCATATTTAAATACAGAGAACACATTCATGGTTGTCATGGTCCTGGGCCGTTGGCCCAGTGTTTTGTGTTTTTGGGTTCTGTTTATTCTTAGTTCCTTGTGTTTCATATGTCAAGTCCATGTCTTTGTTCTGTCTGGTTTCCTGTCTTATTTTGAAAGTCTTGTGGTCCCTGTCTGTTATGTTCAGTTTACTTCCCGTCATGTTATCCACCTGTGCTCCCAGCTGTTTCCCATCCCCTCGTTTCCGGGTGTATTTAGTTCCTGTGTTTGTTGTCGCGTCGTCGTCAATGTTTTCCCCGCTGTGTGTTCCTGTTTGTTTCTCTCGGTGTTCCATAATAAACCTGTTTTCGTTCACGTCCGTGCCTGTGTCCTACCTGAGGTCCCCTTGCCTGCCTGCCACACAGCCGTTTCCTGACAATGGTATTACCTGAAACTAGAATCCAGTTCAAATGAATGCTTAGGAGTAGAATAATCATGATGTCTTGCTATGAAAGATGTTCTCAGTTGTGCTGAGGAACCCCTCCTTTCAGTAAATTGTCATTCAGCAAGTGTAGCTTGTTTTTATAATCATCATTGTGTCAACCGTGACCACAAATTCACAGTACTGGTTCAGAGTGAAAATCAAAGATATGCTGCCACCTTATGACAGGAAATATTAGATGTGCAGGAAGCTGTGAGCTGCAAGAAGAAAAGATAAAAATGGATGTTTAGGAAGTGTATGTATTGATGAATCACTGTGGTAACTAGCACCATAGAAGCAAACTGCACTGCTTTTCAGAATGAGTCCTTCAGTGGATTTTTTTTAATGAACTGCTGCAGTGTAGGTTGTGAGGAAGGTCTGTCTTCACTCCTCTGTGTGCTTTCCTGGGTATTTGGCTGCTAGCTTATTCTTCACGTCATTCCTGCTTTCGAAGCTGATATCGTTACTCTAGTCCAATCGTCTTTCTCCCTGCCTTCTCCAAGACGATCAGTCTCCACTCTGCATACTTTAAATCTCACTGCTTACCTGTCACTCTTCCTTACAGACTCATTCAGGCAACCCACCTCCGGCCCATCTCACCTCATCTCACTTCCAAGTCACTCTGTACACCATCCAAGCCTCCATCTTTACCTTCACCACCACCAGCCTCTACACTCCAGGGGTTCCTGCCCTAATTCCTATCATTGCTGGGATTCCATTCTGTTTCAATAGGCCATTGGAGTCTAATTAACAAAAAGCTTAACTGAATTCTGTATCAGCTTATTAGAAAATGATCAGTCTGAGCAAAGATATACTGCCACCTCATAAAGGGAAATGTTACAGGTGCACGGGGCTGTGAGTTGTGGGTAGAAGAGAGGAAAACTAGTGATTGGGAGGTTTATGTATGGTGGAGCAGTGATATATAGCACTGTGGTAACTGGCAGCACAGAAATAAACTGCACTGCTGTTCACAGTGAGTCCTGTAATTGTTAGAGTGCAGGTCCCTCCTTGAGTTGCGCTCCCATTTATTTGCACATTGGCTCCAGTCTCTGGATATCCATCCTTTACGTTCATGTATCCCAGGAACTGCATCTGATTGTTCTTCGGTTGCTTGTACCAGAGGATTTTATCATAGTGCTGAATGTTGTGTAAACACTTGATTTCAGCTGTTTTTTCTGCCCTGTAGTATATGTCAGCAGGAGTCTGGTGGACTTGGTTGAGGAGAGAAGAACCTTTCAACAATAAAATAACATAAGACCATAAGAAAAGTTCTTCTTTTATTACACGAAACACATTTCTTGGATAAGTAGATGTACATCAAACACATTTTCAGTTTCTGGGATCTAAGAATTTTTTTCATCGCTAACAGTACGATACTTTAGTTACAACAAGGTGAAATGCAAAAAAACAAGTAAGACTATTACCTGAAACCAGAATAGCTTCAAAAGTTACACAGAAAAAAAAGATCATCATGTTGCGTTTTCTGGCAGGATTGAACATCAGTGTAGTTGATACTGTTTCCATAGCAGTTTATACTGATCCATCTCCTCTCCTCCTCTCCTCTCTTCTCTTAAGAACCTCCTCCCATCAGGGAAGCAGAACAACCTTTCAAGATGAGTCGTGTTTCTTCTTTGTGCCTGTTGTGACTTATTTTACAGTTGTGTTGAAATAAGACACTGCGGATATTTTGAATATTGGAAGCTGCTTTTTTGTCACAGGATGTGGCAGTTTAGACATTGCACTGCTGCTCATCGGGAATTATTGTGATATCTGATCTTTGTGAGGCCAACACTGGTTAGAATTGCTCATTCCAGGTGTGAGGCACTGTGAGATGTAATAGATATTGAAAAAAAAGAGGTTTTTGTATTAAGGTGCAGCGATGTGGAGCACTGTGGTAACTAGAAGCACAGAAGTACACTCCACTGCTGTTCAGATTGAGAGCCTTAATTGTTAGTGTGCAATTCTCATCTTTCTTTGCACTCCCATCCATCACCACATTCACTCCCGGCTGTGGATTGTGGTTGTTTAAATACGAGTATCCCAGAAGCTCTAACTCTTTCTTTGACTGCTTGTACCAGAGGATTACGTTATAGCTTTGAATACTGTGTAAGCAGTTGATTTTTGCATCTTCTCCTCTTGTGTAGATGTCAGCTGGTGTCTGGTGGACTTTGTCACTTGAAGAGGAACCTGCTGAACAGACAACACCCAAAAGTAAGAAACGGCATACAAGAAGAAGCCTTAAAAGTATGTAAATTATAAAATGCAGCTATATAGGTATACAGTTATAATGGTAGCACCGTATCATACTAAAACATCAACATATTAATGCCATTACCTGAAATTAGAATACAGTTAAAATGAATGCTTAGGAATAGAATAATCATGATGCCTTGCTATGAAAGATGTTGTTTTCAGCAATCTGTCATTCAGCAGCACTTATTATATCCTCAGCTCAGTTTTGTAATCATCACTGTGTCAACCATGACCACAATTTTACACCATTGGTTCAGTGTAAAAGTTAAAGATATACTGCCACCCTATGACAGGAAGTGTTACAGGTGCAGAGCTGAAAATTGAAGATTGGGAGGTTTAACAACTGTAAACAGTAGCATCCTCGCTGTTTGTAAAATTGACAACAAAAACAGGAACATTACACAAATTTAGTGCTTTAACTTTAAGGCAGGCTGTTCAATTAAGATTTAGGAAATTTCCTCAAAGGTCTGGAAAGTTCCACATGCATTAAAATTCAATCCAATACATCTTGAAGAAGTCTAATAGTTGGATCATTGTATTCTTGTAGTCAACAACTGCCAGTCAAATAAAACAAAAGAAGTACAGGTCAACAGTATTTGAACAATGATATTATTAATTTTCACAATGAATGGGATGGCTCACAAATAATAAAATAACAATAAAATGTTCTTTTCTTCTTTCAAGTAAAAAGTAAGTAAGTAAAAATGTATTTGTACTGCACATTTCAGCGGCAAGGCAATTCAAAGTGCTTTAAATCATAAGATATTCAAACAGATGTGCATTAAAAGCATTAAAACATTAATGTAGTACACAACAAATCATCAAAACATCAAATCATCACACATAATCATAGAAATAATCAAGCAGTTACATGTGATAATCATAGGGAGTGTTTAATAAAATATTTTGTTTAGAGCAGCTTTCACCCGAATTTGTTTGCGACCTACAAATCAAAAGCAGCTTTAAACAGGTGGGTTTTCAGCCTTGATTTAAAGGAATTTAGTGTTTCGGCTGTTTTGCAATTTTCTGTAGTATGTATGCTTCCTGGGTGCCTCTTGGGTGAGGTGTTCCTGGCATGTCCTACCGGGAGGAGGCCCCAGGGCAGACCTAGGACATGCTGCAGAGATTAAATGTTGCCGCTGGCCTGGGAACACCTCAGTGTCCCCCTGGATGAGCTGGCTGGGGAGAGGGAGGTCTAGGCTTCTATGCTTAGGCTGCTGCCCCCGTGACCCGGCCCTGGACAAGCAGAAGAAAATAGATGGATGTTCTTTTCATCTATTTTTATCTATTTTGTACTGTGCTGCAGTGGTTTGAATCATACATATATTAGCACAGAAGAATCCACCAAGCGCTCTTTCATTTACTCTCCATCAGAGACTGACTTGCAATTTCTTCTGATTTTTGTGGAAATCCCAAAGCTGTTCTAGTCTGCTCCATCATTGGATATGTAAAGCTTGGTTAAAAAAAAAATCCTTGTTGAATTTGCAACTTAGCTAGCAAAGGTTTAGATGTCCATTTCCACTCTGCATCAGTCAAGTTTGAAGCTGCATTTGATTGCTCACACATACATTGTATTTACTTTTCAAAATCAGCATTAGCGTCACCTTAAAATCAAAGCAAAAACCTTCCCTAAAATTGCAAAAAACAGCAAGCGATTCTCTGAAGGGGAATTCCTCAAAGAAAGTTTGGTGGCTGAAATGGGACAAAGTGCATGATATGTGCTTACTCACTTATATCTTTGTGAGACCAAAATTGGTTATAGTGGCTGATTCCAGGTGTGTGGGGCTGTGAGCTGTAATGCAGAGATTAAAAAAAGGGGGTTGATAGGTTTTTGTATTGAGGTGCAGTGATGTGCAGCACTGTGGTAACTAGCAGCACAGAAGTACACTCCACTGCTGTTCAGATTGAGCTCCTTAATCATTAATGAGCAGTCCCTGCCTTTATCTGCATTTCCATCCATCATCACATTCACGCCAGGCTCTGGATAACTTTGGTCAATATACAAATAACCCAGCAACTGTAGCTGATTTTTTGAATGCTTATACCAGAAGATTCTGTCATAGTTTGTAATACTGTGCGAGCATGAGATTTTAGCATCTTCTCCTTTTGTGTAAATGTTGGCTGGAGATTGGTAGACTTGGTCACTTGAAGGGGAACCTGCTGAACAGACATCAACCAAAAATAAGACACAGCAAATGAGAATAAGACAAAAAATTGTGTTAGCAAATGCAGACGTAATACAGCCACAACAGTTGCACTGCATAATATTGTTCTAAAATATATTTATCGTATTCATGGCGTTACCTGAAACTAGAATACAGTTAAAATAGATCCTCAGGAGTAGAATAATCATGATGTCTGGATGATCTCAGTTGTGCTGCTTATTTCTCTTTTGTGAGAAAACATTCTTAGGAATAAATCATCATTTACTGGGTGGAGTCACAGTTTTCCCAGCTTTGCATCATAATCATCATTTTGTCAATCACCACCACCACCAATGCACACTACCGGTTGAGTGTAAAAGCCTGCACAAAGATATATACTGCCACCTTCTGAGAAGACGTGTTTATGGCTCCAAGGACCTACGAGTTGTATGAATAACAGATGTAAATTTGTGATTGGAAACAGTTAACAAAACCATCCTCATTATTTGAAAAAGTGAAAAGTAAAAGTGACTGAACTGAATATCACTCTACTTGATACAGTGTTTCCATCATATTGTATGCTTCTTTCAACATTCATTGTCAAATTTATCTACTACCCCTCCTCTGCATATATCCAAACCATCTCAGCATTGCCTCTCTAACCTTTCACTCAAACTGCACATCCTGAGCTGTTCCCTTTCACTCTTGCTGTTAACCGTCTGTGACACAGACATAAATACACACCAGGTAATTAGGGAGATGGAATAGACCACTAAATAGCAAACGCACGAGATAAAGGTTACCAAAATAAAACAGGAAATAACTAAACAGGGGGACATCACAGATGGAGACTTGACAATACACGGGGAACAGTGGGGTGGCAGGGTTAACTGAAAGGAAGAATAACAGGAACAAGAACACAAGTACAAGAGAGGAAAAATAGAACATGAAGATAACAAATCAACAGAGCTTAAAAGACCAAAAACGCAGAACAACTACCCAGAGATGTGTTTTTAACATGTAGCAGAATAGCCCTCATCTTAAAGTTTTAATTTTTTTACTTTGAAGATTATTAACCTTTATTTTGTACAATCTAACATTAGACTACTGCAGCTTTCATCTCAGTCTGTAATAATCTGTATGTATTTCAGCAGTAATTGCTAAAAGAAAGGTTAATTTGTATATTCTGATGATTACAGAATAATGAAGGGATTTTTCAGCATATGAAGCTTAAACGCATTATTTACAGCCAGCTTAAGAACAGAAGTCAGCAGGCTGAAGGGGATATATATGAAAATTTGAGTGTTCAGTGTGCTGGGATCACACAGTGCAGATATTTTAAATACTGTAAGTTGCTTTTGATAAAAGGACGTGGCAACTTAAATGTTGCATTGCTGTTTATAAGGAACTTTCTATTATAATATCTGATCATCATGAGACCAACATTGGTTAGAATGGCTGATTCCAGGTGTAATAGCCTGTGAGCTGTGATGCAGATATTAAAAAAAAATGTGACTGGGAGGTTTTTGTATTGAGGTGCAGTGCTGTGCAGCACTGTGGTTACTAGCAGCACAGAAGTAAACTCCACTGCTGCTCAGATTGAGGTCCTTAATTAATAATGTGCACTTTTCATTTTGTGCTGCGCTCCCTTCCATCGTCACATTCACTCCAGTCTCTGGAAAACCCCTGCTATTTTGCATGTATCCAAGCAATTGTAGTTGTTTCTTTGATTGCTTATACCAAAGGATTTGGTAATAGCCACTAATACTGTGTGAGCAGATGATTTTAGCATCTTTGTCTTCTCTTGTGTAAATATTAGCTGGAGTCTGGTGGACTTGATCACTTGAAGAGGAACCTGCTGAACAGACATCAAACTCATAAGAACAAACCGAAAAACTTTAGAAAATGGAGCTTTAATGCAGTTATGAGTATATGTTCTAAAATACATCAAACATATTCATGTCATTACCTGAAACATAAATGCAGTTAAAATAGATGCTTAGGAGTAGAATGATCATGATTTCTTGCTATGACAAATATCCCCAGTTGTGCTGCTGACTTCCAACATACTTTATGAAAGTCTCTAATGAGCAAATCATCATTCAGTGGGTGGAGAGCTATTACGTCTCAAGTTTGATTTGTATAAACAGCATTGTGCCGCTCACCAATCACACTCCAGGTTCAGTACAGAAGTCAAAGATACTGTACTGCCACCTTATGACAGGAAATGTTACAGCTGCAACGGCCTGAGAGCTGTAAAAAGAAGAGATGAAAACTTTTGATTGGGATATTTCTTTTGTATTAAGGAGCAGTGTTATGAAGTAGCTGCAGTAATTAAGAAGTAAAGAACTATGCTGTAGTAATGAAATCTGTCTTCACATGAAAGGAAGCAAATCAGCATGCAAAACGATATACACTCCCCTCCAAAAGTGTCAGAGCATGTGACTGACAGGTGTGTTTGGTTGCTCAGATGTGTCCTGTTACATTAATTATTCAAACAATAAATAGCACTGAACTTTTAGAGGGATGTGTATGTGCTAAAGGTTAAATTTTAGTCTTAAATGTTGCTTCTTCTGCTCAGAAGGAAACTTCTATTGTAATATCTTATCATTGTGAGCCCAACATTGGTTATTATGGCTGATTCCAGGTGTGAGAGGCTCTGAGCTGTAATACAGATAATAAAAAAAATGTGTTTGGGAGGTTTTTGTATTGAGGTGCAGTGATGTGCAGCACTGTGGTAACTAGCAGCACAGAAGTACACTCCACTGCTGCTCAGTCCGATTTCCTTAATAGTTAATGTGCAGTTTTTGCCTGTTTTTGCTCCTCCAACAATCGTCACATTCACTCCAGTCTCCAGAGAACTTCTGCCTACATACATGTATCCAAGCAGTTGTAGTTGTGTTTTTGACTGCTTGTACCAGAGGATTTGGTCATAGTTTGCACTGTTGTGTAAACAGTTGATTTTAGCATCTTCTCCTTGTGTGTAAATGTCAGTGGGAGTCTGGTAGACTTGATCACTTGAAGACGAGCCTGTGGAACAGACATCAACAAAGAAGAGTTAACCCAAGAAATATGTATTTCATCTGGTTGACTGGTTCTGTATAAATTACCTGAAATCAGAATACAGTTCAAATGGATACATAGGAGTAGAATAATCATGATGTCGTGCTATGACAGATGTTCTCAGTCCAACTGATCATTTGCAACCTTTCTGAGTAAACTTGCTTTTGAGCAAACCATCATTCAATGGGCGGAGTCTCTGTGAATCCTCATTTTATTTTTAGAATTATCATAATCTTAGCAGCCTGGTTTAGTGTAAAAGTCTGAGCAAAGATATGAATGGAAATGTTACAGGGCTGTGAGAAGAAGAGATGCTGACTGATGATTTGAAGTTTCTCTTATTGGGGAGCAGTGATGTGTAACTGCACTGTGTATAGCAGCACATAGAGTGCAGGCCCCTGCTTGATTTGGACTCCCCTTTATTTGCACATTGGTTTCTGTCTCTGGATAGCCATCATTTACAGAAATGCATGTGATTGCTGTTTGATTGCTTGTACCAGAGGATTTTATCATAGTGCTGAATGCCGAGTGCTAATTAGGACATAAAACATAATGCAGAATGAGAAAATGTCAGATTAATGATTAGTGCATCATTATACATTTTTAAGCAATCACTATATGAGGCTGGCCCAGCATGAAAGTCTATCTGCTGCCACTGTGGCAAAGATGGTAATACAGGTGCGAGGGGCTTTGAGCTGTATGAGATGAAATTGGTAATTATGAGGTTTTTGTGTTGAGAAGCAGCACCGTGTATCACTGTGGTAACGAGCGGCACAGAAGTACACTGCACTGCTGTTCATGTTGAGTCCTTCAAATTTTAACGTGCAGGTTTCGCCTTTATTTGCATTTCCGCTCATCTTTACTTTGGCTTCAGCTTCTGGAAATGCAGTTTTTCCTGCCATGTATCCAAGAAGCTGCATGTGATTGTTCTTTGATTGGCTGTACCAGAGAATTTGATCATAATTCTGAATACTGTGTGAGCATTTAATTTCTGCATCTTCTCCAAGTTCTTTCAAAGTGTTGACTGGAGATTGAAAAATTTGGTCACTTAGAGATGAACCTGTGGGAAAAAACCACAAAATGGAACATACAGTTTTAAATCACTGAAAGTTCTGGAAGGAACTGTGAAAAATGGTCCCTTCTTACCTGAAACCAGTATGACACTGAAGGTTAAGCAGCGCGCTGTTAGCATCACCAAGCTGCTCATTCTGACTGAACTCGCTTCTAGTAATGCGTTCACCACTGAATATGCAGAAAAACATGGTTGGTCGGTGGGTGGGTGGTGTCATTGTGCCTGCTCTACTTCTAACATTACAGACTGTCATGGCTGTTACCACTACAGGTGTGTAGGAAGTCAAAGATATGTGGTCACCTCATAAATTAATGAGATGAAAAGTAAATAGTAGCAATGCTAATCAGAACATCAATCTTAAATTGACTCAGTCAATTTACTGGAGAGTCCAAATTCAAGAATCTCCATGATCACAGAAGCATATTTTTTGTGATAGGAGTGTTTGTATAAAGTGAGATTTTTTAAGTTCTTAAGCCACTAATAAATTTGAAATTCACTGGCTGCACTGAGATGTCTTTCTCTCTTCTTTCTTTTCTGAATTTCTCCTCCAAAGAGGCCTCCTCATTATTATGTTTTGGGTTACATTTCAGATTATTGCATGGCATAAGAACCTAAAGAATTAATATAGAGAAATTAAAAAAATAAAAAAACAACACTTACACAAAGTACAAATGTTGTTTGTCCTTGTTTTTATAAAGGTCGGTTGTTTGCTCAAATATCAAATCCAGTTGAAATGATACTACATAAAAAAGTTTGGGGAAACACTGCCGCCTAGCAGATGAAATAAGTATAGCAGTTTCATGGCACGGCAGCTGTCGGATCAGTCTTTGAAATGTGGTTTATTTGGTGCTCCTGCTGTTATCAGCAGGTGAATGATTGTCATTGCCTTAGAGGAGGTTTTTGTTGAAGAAGAATGGCATAAACAACACTGTGCAGCACTGGCAGCACAGAAATATACCGCGCTGTCCTCAGGCTCTCTCAGCTTTGGTATCTGAAAAGATGACAGACTACTCCCTACACCACTCACATAATAAGTGTTTTTGAATGGATCTTCAACAGCTGTATAAGTGAATTGTGCATAACCGAGTAGAACCATGTCATTTTTCCCAGGAGTCTGCTTGTACCACTGGATCATATCAAATTTATTGTTTGAATGACTGCAGTTTATCTGGATTTCTTCTCCTGGGTCTTTAATGAGTGCAGTGGGAGTTTGATGAACACTGTATTTTGAGAGTTCTGCAGAAAAGAGTTAACAAAAATTAGCGGCAACAAGAAATTTTAAGCAAATATTTTAACAAGATTTGTATGTATTAGTTGAAGATTACCTGCTAAACAGAAGGACAGAGTTCCAAATTGTATGATGAGTCTGATCATGATCCTTAAGTGGATGAAAACCAAAGTTTAATGAATATGAACAGAGCTGCCTGGATGTAAATGAAGAGGAGGGATTTACATCATGGGTGTCACATTTTCATCAGTGCATCCTTCTGTGTGGGTTAATACAGGAAGAGCAGGTTTTGATGCTGATATCACTGATTTCCTGCCATAAACAGAAATTGGATGCAGGTGTGCTCTTCTTCTTTATCTATGTGGCATAACATCACGTAGGTTTTTTCTAGAAGCAAGACGCTAACTAAGCCACTGTGTCTACTGGATGCGCAGTAATAAATACTGCTGTCTTCAGCTTTGAGCTTCTGCACATGAAGCTGAGATTTCACTGAGCCATCTCCACTAATGTCGAACGTCTGCTTAAATTCACTCAACGGTTGGGTTTGTATATAAAATATGTCCAACGAGTTTAAGGGCAGAGCCACCTCTTGGCTTCTGGTACCACAATATTATGTTGTATGAACTGACTGAATGGTTGCAACTGATTGTTGTGTGACCATTTAGACTTTCTAATACAGATGAGATGATGGAACCTGATGAACTCTGGCGCACAATGAATGACCTGCATTGAGAGAAAAAAACAAAGCAATATCAAGGGAACATAAATGAACTAAAATTAAAGTAATAAGATTAGTTTCAAACCTACAGGAGAAGCAGAGAAGCAAAAGAAAGTTTCTCATCATCGTGTCTTTATCTTCCTCTTTGTGTCTGCACTGAGTGACAGGCTGAAGACATGTTAGTGAGTACTTAGAGGAGATGGAAACTGTGTTACTAAGGAAATAAGCATGAGAATATGCAAATAAGGAAGCAAGAACATCTCTTGCTTGAATTTCCTGGTTAGCTGGGATCTTTTTATGTGGTGTTTGCAGGTTCTTCCTGCACCTGTGTGTGGTTCTCTGTCAAACCTTAATGAAATAAATAGGTACTGTATATATTCATTATATTGTTTATCAATCCTCAAAACAAACAGGTTTTGAGCACAATCTGTCTAAACTTTATCCTTTAAATTTATGCATAAGATTTTTGACCATTCAGAAAACTCATTACTTAATTTCTACAGAAACAAAACGTCAAACATTTGGTTTGTGTTTTGTTAAATAATTTTTATTCCCTGACTTACAAAAATGTAGCCAGCGCATATTTCAATTAATAGTTGTCTAATCAGCAGCTTCAGAGTGCTTCAAAGTCAACGGCTGAACCTCACCCAGGGGTTCGCGCCCTTTCTGCCTGCTCTGTTTGCCTGGTGGCTAACACGGGGCTCCATGAGCAGAACTGGTGACATTTTACAAAGCAGTCACATGATGCTATGAAAGAGGTAAATCATTATTATGATGCCTCACACAGTCGTCATCCTACACAGTCCCAATTAAGCCACTCGTCTAAAATCACGTATGTCTGGCAATCTGAATAAATGTTTATTCAAAGAAAATTCCTTATTCAGGTGGTTGTGTGATGGTGAGCTTTCAAAAAAGACAATCAAAAACACAAGGTGAAACTGGGATGTTCAGTAACTTTGCGAAGGTCGCTGAGTTCAACATTGCAATAATTAAATTAGCAGCTAAATCAATTAAACGAATGTCAACATGACTGCTGTTAAAAATGTCCAGTGTAACTGTTCTAAGCCATTCCCAGGTCATTACTGAATCTTGCCAAGTCCTTCACATTGCTTACAGGTACAGAGCTCCCCCTACAGAGAACACGTTGACGTTGTCAGTTCATTGTGAAAGCAGTAGCTGGGTATTTGTGCAGCTCTTTAATCCACCTGTATCACTGTGTTCACTCACTGCACAGAAATACACTCCACTGTCTCCAGGCACCAGCTTCTCCACTGTCAGAGATCCGGTCTGATCATCTGTCTTTGTTGCTGGAAACTTTTCCTCACTGAAGCCACTTTCATATTTGTGATCACTGAATGCAGTTGTGAAAACGATTTGCTTCATTCCCTCTCCTGGCAACTGCTGGTACCAGTACATCTGCCGATATGAAACTCCCTTATTGTGACTGCAATTCATTGTGACAGAAAGACCCTCAGTACTCCACGACAGAGGACTCTGGGAGACATCATTCCCACCAGTCAGCCCTGGGAATGTTAAAAATATGTTACAAGACCTCCAACAACTATTCTATATGTTAACTTAAAGAACAGCATAACAATTTCTGCCATAAAGTAACAGCTGATCTTTTTTTAGTATTATAATGTACAGTACCTCCAATGCAGAGCAGAGCTGCAGCGAGTTTGATGAGAGCAGCTGGGATCATCGCTGTGATCGGAGGGAACTGAGATTGGCTGATATGTGAAGAACTGTATTTGGGAGTGTCACATTGTGACACAGTGTGCAGATGCACTTGAGGTCTACTTCAGTAAAGCAGATAATGGAAAAATTGCATATAGTTTTTGTCAAAATTATTGAGAATGAGTCAGTGCACGAGATATCAAATAGTGATGAAAATTTTAACATTAACATAAATTTTCATTCCATTTTTCCTTTTAGATTTTTCTTTTTTCCAAATGTGCATAAGGCAGCCTGGGGGAATGATCACTGTGTTTTATTAGTTTAAATTTTAAACGAATACAGCTAATATATATTTTTGATTTACTGGTATTATAATGTACACTATCCCAGGCAGAGCAGTGTGAAATGGGGGGTCTGACAACACAGATTTATAAAGAATTGTATTTGGCAGTGTCACATTAATGTGCGACATTGTGTGGTTGTGCTTGAGGTTTTCCTACAGTACAGGAGATACTGAGAACGATGCACAGAGGTTTTTTGTTCAGCTCTCTGCTGTGTCTGTATCACTATGTTGGCTCACTGCACAGAAGTACAAGCCTTTGTCTTTTGGCTTCAGGTTATTCACTGTGAATTTCCCACTGTCACCATCAGGTCAGCTGGCTTGAAATTTCCGTAGTCAAAGCTCATCATCTTTTTTTGCCCATTACTGTGAACACAATCACTTCCATAGTTTCTCCTGGTTTCTGTCTATACCAGTACATTTGGATATAGCCAGCACCCTTTTTGTGTTTACAGTGCATTGTTGCACTTCTGCCTTCCCTTTCCCACAGTTTGGGAATCTGCTGGACATCACTTCCATCAGTACCATCTGTGTGTATAACAATGGGCATTAAAAAAAAATAAAATAAATTTTGCCAGCTTCTGAAAGCTGGTATCTACTGATCTTACAGTACTTTACTTTTTATCCACAGCAGAAGTCCCAA
>VUQJ01045120.1:93739-103822 GCA_015108635.1 Andinoacara biseriatus | reverse complement strand
ATACAGTTAGAGTTTGGCATCTGCCTGGCAGTCTCATCACTCCCTGCAAATATGGTACACGTATCTGATGGGAAATGATAAAGAAACATGGACTTAGGGGAAACAGGTGGATAGTGGGGTGATGATAGACAGTATAAAAGATGGACGTAGCTTTCTGGAAAAGTGAAACCAGCCCACATATCTTAAACCTGCATTGCTTCTAATGGTGAGCAGGGAGCGGCAACTCTGACTGCAAAAACAGTCTTGCAGCTGTATAGAAGTCTGTTATTGTAAATAGCTGCATGGGCTAAATTGGCAGCTTCTGGTTATACTGAATAAAACATTATGTTTATTAGATTAGGAATTTTGGTCATGATTAGAGTCGGAAACAGAATTAGCCAGAGTATTATCATCTCATCATATCCAGTTTCAGAGAAAAGGTCAAAGCTTCTCTGTATGGCTTCACTAACCAATTAATGGTGTCAAGGTGGCTACATCTATCTTTGATACCATCTCTGGATGGCATGTCAGAGAGAGAGATGGTAAATTTTGCCAAATTTGGAGGGTGTCTTTGTTCTGTGTGTAAGACACAGCACAGCTTGAGTTAAACTAGCTCACAGGCTTTGTTCCACCTGTGTTGCTTTATTCTTTAAGAACTGCTGCTCATCATGTAAATATCTTTGTATTCCACACAAATAATAATAGATTGTGTTCGCCCTCTTATGGACTAGCGACCTATTCAGGTCAGACCCCACCTCTCGCCCCGTGACAGCTGGGATAGTTCAGGACCATAAGCTTTTTCAGCGGTTAAGAAGACAGGTTGATATAGTGTGGCTTTGAATCAGGTAGCTATGGTGTCATTTCTAGCCTGGTTGCATTTTATGTCAACCAGCAATGGTTTCTGTGATAGAGCTGAAGAGGGAGCAACCACAACAGAGACACAATCGGCAAGAGTAACAAAAGCCCAGGAAAAAAAGAAACTATCCAGTCAAAGGAAGTATTGCAGTTTAATATATATCAGGATGGGATGGCTGTTCCTCAGTGGAGGCTTGAGGCAGGATTTTATTATAAAGCCACCGGCCTGCCTGGCCTACGTTGACCCCACCAACAACTAAGTTACTGACGGTGTCTCAGCTTGCGCATTTCCTGTTACCTGCTTATACATGTATATAAAAACAGTTTGAAAGAGAAATTAAAGGCAAATGTTTTGATGATATCTGTCTGCATAAGTCCACCAATCAAGTTGGGCTAAATAATTATATATAAATATACATTATCATTTCCTGGTCCTAATTAATAAAGTTATAATAATATGGTATTAAAGTTTTCTGATAATCTGTGCTGCTGTTATTGTCATCAAAAGACTAAACCTCACATACAGCATCCTGCTGTCACAAACCCACAATGAAAGAAACACTACAAGACACCCACATTTGTCATTTTTAACATTATTTTGCCATTTTATATCATATATTACTTTTTAAAGACTTTTATCCTAACTCTGTGTCAACATCATGCTGTCTCTCTTATTAAAAATGCAACCCATTGCTGCTGAGAAGGTTTCCGAGTGATGCACCCTGTAAGTGACAGGCCACATTAGTGGGATTAAAATGAATGCAGCCGTGCTGTGCTTCAGTTCTGATCCAGCACATCTGGTGAAGTTGCTTACTGAAAACTTCAGCTTCACAGTCACCACCCATTAATGTTAGTCGCTTTCTCATTTAGTGTCTCGATGTGACCGAAGCAGAAAATGTCAGATTTCTGTCACTTGGTGACAGATGGAGTACAAGGTTGTTAATTTTAGCCTTGAAGTTCAGAAATCAATAGGTTGAGAACTTAAAAAAGGTAATTAGAAAGGAATGGAACCTGAGACATGCTGACTGGCTTTGGTCTCTGTTTGCAAGAACAAACATCAAATATTGTCAGTCCTCTCCTTTCAGAGTGAACCAATAATCATTTTTTAATGGCTTCATTTCTGCAGCCCTGCTCCCAAAAACGCCTGTGGGAAGCCTCAGGGATCTACCTACAGTCAGTAGTTTGAAACCCGGGTGTCGCTTTCTAATAAACACACATCTGTAGGTGCTGCACTGGAACTAAAGCATATATATTCTTATTGTTGAAGGAGATTAACCAACTTCTTGTTCTAGTCAAAAGAACACAGAACAGGGAAGGAACAGTTTTAATATGAGCAAGACTGAGAGAGTGGCTGAGATGACATGACTTACAGTCACTTATATAAGTGGTATAAATAAAGCAATATGGCAAACAGCTGACCTCAGGTTACTTGAGCAGCATATACACATGATAGCAAATATAAACTGATATACACTGATGAGACCACATGATCACATGACGCAAGAGTGATCTTAAGGTTAACTGAAAAGGTTACAGTAGTTCAAGAATGACAGAAGCGTGACCCTGAAGGGTTTTATTTCTCCTTTATCCCTTCTTTTTGATATCAGCTAGCTGTAGGTCAGTATCATATACTGTCTCATATGCAGCAACAGTAAAATACTTTCTACTCAAACTTTCTCCTCACCTTTATTTAACCAGGAAACTTTCCATTCCATCCATTTTCTTTTGCTTTTCTGGGGTCGGGTCGCAAGGGCATCAGCCTAAGCCCAGACCTCCCTTACCCCAACCACTTCCACCAGCTTATTAGGTGGGACCCCAAGGTGTTCCCAGGCCAGCTGAGAGGGTTAGGGTGAATCGCCACCTTATTGTGATGGAGGGGTTTGTGTGTCCCAGTGATCCCAGGAGCTATATTGTCCGGGGGCTCGTCCCCCTGGTAGGGTCGCCCATGGCAAGTTGGTCCTGGGGGAGGGGCCAGACAAAGAGTGATTCCAGCAACCCCTATGGAAGAGTCACCAAGGGAACAGTTTACCATGCCTGGGATAGGGTTACCAGGGCCCCACCCTGGAGCCAGGCCTGGGGAGGGAGCTTGAGGGAGAGCCTATAGTGGCCGGGCATTAGCCCTTGGTGCACGGACTGGCGCAGCCTGAGGAGAAGACATGGGCCCGCCCTCCTGTAGGCCCACCACCAGCAGGAGGCGTTGTAGGAATCAGGTGCAATGGTTATTGGCAGTGGCCAAGGGCAGAGGCCCTAGCAGACCGATCCCTAGCTATTGAGACCAGGAAACTATGATTCATGATATTAAAAATCTCTAGTATTTCAGCCATGATAAGCAGCAAAATACACAAAATAAATATTCACAGCTAAAACGATGAAGTGAGATCCATCCTCAGAGCTAAGGAAGCTTCAAAAGAATCAAATAACTAACAGCCACACTCATGTCAGGCCAAACAGGCATTATTGCTCAGACATAATGTTTGCAGACATACAGTAACCGCTCACAGGTAGCTTAAAATCACTGTAAATTAATTTACTTGATTTTGAACCCTTATTCTACTTTCAGTACAGCCAAACTAGACCAACAGAAAGGCTTCAGGTAGTTTTAGGAGCTGTTCCAGTGAGCAACATAATGCAGAAAACGTGGGGTGATTTGATCAGATATGGTGCCGCCACATAGCTTGTGCAGCAGAGTGGCTTCAGCATCCCACCTTAGACAGTTCAGCAGCATCTTCATGCTAAATTTTTAAGTAGTTTTTTAAAAATATTACTACACTATCATTTTCCCTTTGATACATTTGGGATCAGAAACAGCCCAAAAATGGTTTAAACTGGCCCTTTTATGATTTGTATCATATACACGCTGTTACTGTGGTGGATTTCATATTAAACATGACCAAAGCTTCAAATTAGGTTTGCGAATATACAAGGAATCCCTGTGAGACAAAAGCTCAGGCTTTAGATAGCCCTCAATGCCCAGGTTCACACAGTTTTTTTTGGACCTCAGAATCCTCACCCACCTGCTCTTCTTCTGTTTGTGAGGGGCAGCCAATCAGGAGACAGTTGGCCATAAAGGAGATGAATGAACAGCTAATTTCACATGGAAAATGAACTGACGGACAGCACCAAGGCCCAGCTGTCAGCCTTCCCTGGAAAATCAAGAAAAACAAACATCAATAAAGACAATACAATGTTTCCAAGTATATACCGTCCAGGATAAATGAATTTTCTTTTTGCCAACACCTGCGGCTCAGAGCTTCACATTTGACAGCAAAAAGACAGTGATGGGTACAAATCTCACACATTTTACTCCAAAAATAAATTTGAAATGTAGCGCTGCTGAGGGAGAAGGGGTAGAGAAAGATGAAGAAAGGCAGAGTGTGAAGAAGAGACAGCTGCTTGGGTCAGGAGAGGCATGTGGCTGTGGAAGCACTCCCCCTCTCCCCGAGCTGTCTGGACTCTTCATGAGGGACAGAAGGAGCGATTTAGACAGGATGTGAAATATTGAGTGAGAGCAGACAGGAGAAATGGTAGGCAGGGAAGAAGGTAACTAAAAGTACCACAGTTCTGTAGATTTTTACCACCATTTGATTTGCTTTAGGTAAGCAGGCATTCCCCTCTCCGTCAGAGTAAAGTCACCTGGCCGTTAATGACCCAGTATCGTTTGAGTAAGTCAAGGTTAAGTGCTTTGTTCAGTGGCAACTTGAGGATTTTCTTGGGATTTGGGCTTCAAGTCACAAGCTGCTATCCTCCACATACTGCAGCGGGATGGATAACAGTCAAAGGGAGGGCTGCAAAGAGAAAATATAGAAGCTTTTACTTCCTCCTGCATCAGGCTAGTCAAAGGTTAACCTCTGTTCCCCCCGGAGCTCCTACCATTCCTCTTCCTCCTGATAGAGCTGCAGGCACCCGAGGGACACTGCTCACTTCTCAGCTCACCAAAATGTCCACCCTGATGTCAAAAGACAGATGCTGGTCATGAGAGAGGAACTGTCTCTTTTTATTTCTCCTTCTTTGTTCATGCTGGCTGTAAGAAAAGAAACAACCACAGCACAAAGAAGACTTTCACTGTAACATTTTAAATGTAACAGACAGCATGAGATACAGAAGGGCAGGAGGACATGGTGCATTAAGTATTTAAAACAATAACAAATACATCCATTTCATACAGTTTTTTTTCTTCCCTGTCTTCCTGGTTAGGAATATAAGCATCTAACAAGCCATCAGGGTCTCCTCCCAGTTAAACTTACCAACAAAACCTCCAGAGGGAGGCGTCCAGGAGACATCTGAACCACCTTAGCTGGCTCTCTGTGAATCTCTGAGCTCCTGATCCTAACTCTAAGGCTAAACCCAGCGAGCCTGTGAAGAAAACTCCTTTTCTTATGTTTATTTGCAACCTTCTCTTTCAGTAGTTACCCAGTTCTTATGTCCATAGGTGCAGGTTAGTAAATGGAAAGCTTTACCTTTAGGCTTAGCTCTTTCTTCATCAGATCAGTCTGGTACAAGGCCCACAATGCTGCCACCTCACGATCCACCTCGCCATCTCTCGTGATACTTGAACTCCGTCTCTTGCATCAGGCTCCTTCCCAACCCTCCACTCTAACGTCTTCCAGTCCACCAAAACATGTTTTTAACAAAATGAAACAACCACCTATGTTACCAAACCAGTGGCAGCAAATTCATTTTGTGCATTGGGAGAGTTTATATGCAGATTGCTGCTGAGAACTCTTCAGTTGGGTCAGTGAATCTTCAGGCCCTCCACAACATTTAAGCTTTAAGAAACCTGAATATAGTTTAAAGAAAATTCCTCAAAAATAAGATGAAAAGATGTGGAAGAGTCAGATGCAGTTCTTGGATTTACTTTAAATCGTTTTATGTTGGCAACCATTTCTGTCCCTTTTTGCACCCATTTATTGGGTCTCTGTGATCTCCATGAACTGGGAAGATCCCAAGCTGACACCAACCCTGCTTCCCAGACATGCAACCCACCATCTTTTACCCATTCTGCTTCCATATCTTGAATGCTTTTCCATCTTTTGCCTGTTCCTTCCCTGACATAAGAACCTCACTTGAAGAGTAGAATCACTCAATCCCAAACATATGGACACGGAGGAGGCTCTCCAGAATTTATGGGCTCATTTTAAAGAGTGACACTTTTGACACACCCACCATAAGAGACAAATACATCTCAGTTTCAATGAAACATCTTTGACATGTTGATAAACACCATTTTCAGATTGAACGTACCCCTGTTTGTACTGGTCTGAGTCTGGGTTGTGAGACATAACTATAGTTCCCTGAAAGCAGGCTGCAATAAATCTACCAGAACAGGCCCATATGTACATCAGCCTGTAAAAAGTAATTACTGACCCAGTATTCTGTCAGCTACCCCGGTCTCTGTCCTTGACTGACTGAGGTCAGGATTGGATTTGGGTTGAATGTTAAAATAAAAAGTCAAGGATTACTCAGATTGAAATTCAGTTGGATGAAAAATATTTGACTTTAAATGGTAACATATAGTTTCTTTATGCTAATACTTTTATTATCCCCTTTGCTTCTCAGTTCCCTGTTTGACATGCATCCTTAAGTCTACAAATCTCTCTTCAGAAATTCAGGAATTTACCTTTTTCTTTCTCTTTCATTTGGCCTAAAAACAGGATGGTTTATGTTCATCTTTTTAGGGCTTTGGAGATCGGTTGTACTTGTCACTTGCCCCCTGATGTGGCACTTTTTGGGTTACTGCAAAGGTTATGTTTGGTTGATATAAAATTAATATGTCTGGTAAGGTTCATTTCCCTGAAATCAGATACATTTGGGCAGTTAACTGTGGCAGAAATGTTTTTTATACATTAAAGCATGAATGCAGTGAACATCTGAGGCTGGAAGGGGTTGAGTTGAGTTGGTTTGAAGCCTGTTTGTGGAACATTTAAAGGAGTGAATGTTATGTGTCGCTGTGTGGCAGGCAGGATTGGACCCAAATGCAGGACACGTGGCAACAAAACTTGACTTGAAGAGCAGTTTTAATGCTGATGTTACTCGAATATACAAAAATGGAAAATTCCCAAAATCAAGGTAGGTGAAGTCCAAAAACCTTGACCAAAAAAAGGAAACCCCAGGAGAGGGCACACATCTTACAGGAGCACTAACAATGCAACAAGGAACTGAACGAGACATAGACAATATATACAACGAGGTAACGAGAGGGGAGTGGAAACATCTGTGGAGAACAGGTGAACAGTATTAGGCTAACGAGACAATGGAAGCAAAACTAAACACTAAGCACATGGGACACGGGACTCAGGAAGAGACCAAATATGACACGATGCGGACTTGACATAAAGGAGGGCTGCCGGCATACAGAGGAAATTTAAACGTGTTTAAACAGAAACCTAAACACAACACACAGGGAAACAACAGGAAGTGAAACTAAACACAAAACAGGAGACAAAGGGCCAAGACACGGGGAACAAGACAGGAACACAGAGACGCGGGGAGATGAGAAGAACAAGGAAAGACAGGAATGCAATATGATGACTAAAGGCAGAATTCAAAAACTATAACAAACCGAATATCTACACTGTAAGGAAAATAAGAAACACAACTAGAGATACAACAAAAAACAGAACCTCGCAGAAAAAGCACAAAGCACTGGACAACCGGCCCAGGATGATGACAATGAGTTGAAATAATGCAGTCAATTATAATGATTTTATGCTACTAGTGGATCTGGTAACTATGTACAGTGTGGTAAATGGACTGGTACTTATATAGCACTTTTCTATTATACTTTTGAGCGCTCAAAGCGTTATATACAACATGCCTCATTCACCCATTTACACACATTGACTTCTTTCTATGGCTAAATGCTTTCTATCTACCATTTAAACACATTCATACTCCAACAGCTGCATCAGGAGCAACTTGGGGTTCAGTCTCTTGCCCAAGGATACTTTGGCATGCAGACTGGAGCAGCCAGGGATCGAACCACCAACAGCCACTCCGATGTGAAAAGGCTTATCCTCTTCCCTTTAACTTAATGAAGCCTTTCAGATGATGGAGTCTTAGGTTCGGAGCAGTCTGAAGATTTACAGAGATTATTTATACATATGCTGAACACATTATTTGAAACTTTAATATGAGCACTATTGTAATACTATTCATATATCACAGAAAATGAGGATGACTGAAAAAGTATCTTCTATGAGGTGCTTAATGTTTATGTATAGGCATAAAAGAAACAAAAAATAATCCCATCAATCCATTTTCTGCCATTTTTCTGGATCAGCTGTCTAACCTGCTGCTCTTCTGGGACACTAAAATGTTCCCAAGCCTATCTCCATCTATTCACCTGCTTAACATGGCGAAGGGGCTTGCATGCACAAGTGATTCCGGAAGCTATGTTGTTGGGGATAATTTTCCCCTGGCAGGGTCTCCCAAAGCAAACTGGTCCTAAGGGATGGATTAAAGAAGGTTTCAATAAAGCTCACCGGGGCCAGGACACTGTGACCCCACCCTGGAGTCAGGCTTGTTAGACTGCCTGGTGGCCGGATCTTAACCAATGGGGTCAATCTTCCTGTGAGCCCAGCACCCGTGGGTGAAACCGTAGAGGATTGGGCAGCTTTCAAAGGCAGAGGCCATAACTGTCCAATCCCCAGCTGCTGAAGACATGTAGCCAAATAATGAGTTTTCTTAAAATGCTGAACTACTCCTTTAACTCACAATGTTATAGTGGCAGCAGTGCACCTACTTTCTCTGCACCTGATCCTTTTACCTTACCATCCTTTCCCACCAGACCACCACTGCATACTAATTGCCTAAGCAAATATATATTTTTAAAAAATGTGTGTACAACCTCGCCTGCAAGCGTGCGTGCATGAAAGAGGCAGTTGGAAGACTGTGATTTGCTGGTGATGACTGAGAGGAGGGAGGAAGGTACGCATTGATGAAGCGAGAGAGAGAGAGAGAGAGCGCTGTCCCTATCAGCGTCTTTTTCGCTCTGCAATTTAGGCAGCTCGCTTTCCTTTCCTCCTCTTCTCCTCCTCCACCTCCACAGCAGCAGCAGCAGCAGCAGGGAGAAGGAAAGAAGGAAAGAGCTGGATAAAAAAATCAGGAATCAACAAAGAAAGACAGGAAAGGTATGAAAGACATCGGCAGCAGGAGAGCTGCAGGGGTTTTTTTTTTCACTCAGACACCCACACCCGCCGACTGTGCGATGGGAAGAGGCTAAAACCAGCAAAGAGAGTGTGAGAGAAAATACTGACTGAGAGAAGTGGATCGCAGACGGCAAAGCTGGGGGTGGGAGGGGGGTTGAAGGAGTACAGGATGACAGTGGAACTGTACTTGTGGACAGAGCAGGACGAAGAAGTGAGACAGAAAATCTGCCTGTTAAACTGACGGTAACCATTTTACAGTGGGAGCAACAGGACCGAGCAGGCTTCTCCTTCAGCGCCTCTGCCCCTTTTTTTCTGAATTCTGAATTTTATTTGGTTTATGTCGTATCTTTGGACTTGTGACGAAATCGAGGGCGCTCTTTGGAATCCCTGCTCCGAAGTCCGAGGGCAGCCGTCCCCCCTCCTATGCATCTCCTCCTATTGTAGTGTGTTTGTGTTCCTATGAGCATAAAGAGCTTCTCGTGTGCCCCTGCGTGCTTTCTACCTCCACATTTTCCACATTTTGCACCCATCTGTTTCATGCTGGCTGTCCGTTCTCACCTGTGCCATCTGTGAGTGTCAGCTTGGGCTTCTTTTGTGTGTTTTGAGTTTAAGGATTCATGACTGTAATGTGCTGCCACTGTCTTGTTTGCTGCAAAAAGGCAGTTTTATGTCTATGGTGCAAATAATTTCCCTTTAATGTTTAATAGCCAATCCAGGAAAAAGTTGTGACTGATTCTCACCTGCAGCAAGAGCCTGGCTTCCTCCTCACAGGATGTATAATACATGGCTGTCTTGTCAATAATTCAGCATCAGGTGGGCCTGGTGAGTGTTGATCATGACATCCAGGGATGAGCCTGTTGGGGTTTGATGCCTGCTGAGAGCATGGCCTGCCGATGCTGTTGACTCACTTGACAGCAGCTTGATGATGTGTTGCCTCCCTCCGCGGCCTCTGCTGATCGCCGGCTGCTTTCTGTAATAGCTGAATTCTCTCCCAGCTGTCTGTTGGCACTCCCAGCATCTACTGGACTCCATCCAGCACTTCATTTCACACACGGATCAACTTTTTTTCCTTTTTTTTTTTTTTTAGCAGCGTGGTTTCTGC
>VUQJ01045120.1:53204-75705 GCA_015108635.1 Andinoacara biseriatus | reverse complement strand
CGACTGATTGGTTAGCACTTGAAAGATTCTCCCTGCTGTTGTGGCATTATTATATTTGGTAATGGGGGTTCATCTGGGGTTTGGACCCAGGAGAATCATAACCCTACAACAATATGATTATTTCACTGCTGGTTAAAACACTGAACTTAACAGTGGACACAACAGCAGGCCAAACCTTTACACCAACATCTCAGAGTGACAGAACTAAAGGGTTGGTCTGCATGTACCCAGCTCTGATCCAGCACAAGTGCTCACTAATCCATTAATCAGCCTGGAAATGGAAACAGGTGCAATAAAACAGGATGTAGGAATATCATGGAATATTGTGGGCGTGGCAGAAGGATCAGGTAGATGTGTAAATGAGACTGAATGACTGTTCTTCAAAAATCTAAACGCATGTCTTATATGTTGATCTGGTACTGGATAATGAGCTTGTATTACTCATTTTCTCCATCACTGCTGTTTGTGCTCAGTTTGAATTAACACTTGTTTGGATACCTCCATCAGCTGCCACAGAGGTCATCACTGCAGCTGTGCTGAATGGCTATGGATAATAACTGGATGATCCCAACCACCCTCTGCACCACCTACTGGACAGGCTCCTAATGTTCTACTATTTTCTCTTTTACTGAGCTTCCTTTGTGTTTTTTTTTTACCATTATGAGTTATTTATATTTTCATACTTCATACATTTATTGAACTGTGTTGTTTTTCATGCATTAGATGCTGGAACATTTGGGACAAACAAAGTATATTTTATCTGATCTTAATCCACGTTTGCTTCATTTTTTAAATAACACCATGTTTATATAAAGACTGCAAATGTCATAATATTGTATAAATAATAAAGTACCACTACAAGGACAAAAGTCTGTGGACATCAGTACATTAAATACAATTGTGGGACACTTTATCAGGTACACCTAGCTAGTACCTGGTTGGACCCCATTTTTCCTTCAGAGCTGCTTTAATTCTTCATGGCACAGATTCGGCAAAGTGCTGGATGTATCCTTCGGAAAGTCCATGACAGAATCACACAGCTGCTGCGGATGTGTCACTTGTACATCCATGATGAGGTTTCCTGTTTCACCACATCGCAAAGGTCCTCTGCTGGACTGAGATCTGTGGCTGTGGAGACCATTTGAGTGAGCTCATCATCATGGTCAAGGAACCAGTTTGAGATGATCTGAGTTTTGTAAGAGGATGTGTTATCCTGCTGCAGGCAGCCATCAGAGGATGGTACACTGTGATCATAAAGGGATGGGGTTTAAACAATGCTCTAAGAAGCCCAAAGTGTGCCAAGAAAATCCCATGATTTCTGCATCACCAGCAGCCTGAACCACTGATACAAGGCAGGATGGATCCATGCTTCCATCTTGATTACATCAGCTTCTGATCCTACCATCTGACTGTCACAGCAGAAAGATTCAGACCTGGCATATTGTCACCTCAGTTTCCTGTTCTCAGCTGAGAGGAGAGGCACCGGGTAAAGTCCTCTGGTGCTGTAGCCCATCAAGGTTGGACATACTGTGCATTCAGAGATGCTCTTCTGCACACTTTGGTTGTAACAGGTGGTTATTTGAGTTCCTGTTGCCTTCCTATCAGCTCGAAGCAGTCTGGTCATTCCTGTCTGACCTCTGGCATCAACTGCTACTCACTGGATAGCTTCTTTTTATCAGGCCATAGAGAAAGCTGTGTGGGAAAAGCCCAGCAGATCAGCAGTTTCGGAAACACTCAGATGAGCCTGTCTGGCATAAAAAACTACGCCACATTCAAAGTCACTTAGATCACCTCATTCTGATGCTCAGTTTGAGCTTCAGCAGGTCGTCTTCCCCACATCTACATGCTTGAATACGCTGAGTTGCTGCCATGTGATTGGCATACCTATAACTACATACGGTATACCTAATAAAGTGCCCGGTGAGTGTAAATAGAAAAGTGCTGATGCGTTGAATGGAAAATTAGCTGCACAGATAAAGTTAAATGAAACAAAATAAGAATATAGAGAAAGTTTATACTTTTATTGTTTTTGTTTGTCAGCACACGGCGCATGAGGAGGTGTTGGTGGATGTTTTTGAGATCACAATGTTTTTTATGAGTGTGAGTAAAACTGTAACAGCTGTTAAATCTTCCCCCCAACAAACACGATAACAAACTGATACTTTTTAAGCAGTCCAAACTACCCTGAACTGTGACCCTGCTCAAACCTATCCAGTCTGAAAGTGCAATATTTTACATTTTTATAATTTATCATTTCTTATATATTATAAATTGTGCATTTATTATTTATTTTTACTTCATGCACTTGCACCCAGATGATATTGCAGTATTTTATATTTATATTTCTTATCCTTGTTACTGACACCCGCTGAGGCTGATATAAGTGTAATTTCCTGTGCTCACACAGTGACAATAAATGTCTTGAATCGTGAACTTCCATACTCCACGCTGGAAATGTAAATGTCTGACATTAGCTGGTCTTTAAGCTGACAGCTCCCTCTTAAAGAGTCGACGTGATGCTGACTGTGTGCATGAGCTGCTGAGCTGACTGTGTTGACCTCTAATGAGTGGGCATCATGTGACTCCTGCCTCCTACACGCTTCATCCCTCGAACAAAACTGAGAATTTTTGTGTAAACACATCTGAAGCCTGGAATATCTGGTTGTGATTCTCCTGAAATAATCCGGAGATTCAGCTCATGTGTGAAAACAGCTTTTGGCCGTTGGATTAACCTGCGGCTGGAACAGCCTCCCCTGCCTTCTGGTTTTGGGCTTTCTGCCAGATTCTGGCTGCTGCCTGCGGGGATCGTGAGGTCCAGCACTGATGCTGGGTGATAATGCCGGGCTCATGGGTCTATTTAGATATCTGTAAACGGTTAATGTGGATTTATTTCTTATTTTCTATTATACACACATATTAAAAAGGAAAATAAGCTGTTTGGCATTGGAAGGGACGATTTTCATGGGCACAACCCACATACCCAACTCTGACGCGCAACCCACAAATGCATTTTCCTTACAGGTTTCTTGGATCTGCATAATGTCATGTGTGTGGGGGGGCGGGGGAGACTGTGAAGAAATCTGTCTGAAAGAAAGGTAAAACATCAGGTTTGATGTGCTGCACCAAAGCCCAGGATATGATAAATAAGGCTGAAAAGCTGCTCTAGTTGAGTCCAAGAGTGAAAAAAAAGCTCTTACGGATATATTAACTCCACTCAGGTTTAAGGTGCACATTGTGCAGTTGAATCATAAGTGGACATTGAAAGCATGTTCCTGTTTACAGCTGTGTATCCAAGTAGTCCCTTTGTGTTCAGATTTTACTGTCTGTCACCTACAGCTGGCGATTTTGTTGCCAGTCAGGAGCTAGAGTTCGAATGAGTAATGTTTGAGTAATAAACTGTATGTGTGCGTTGGACCTGGAAGGATGAACACATGCACTGTGTGACTGCATGGATATAAAGTGCAGGTATATTTATTATACTTTTTAGATCCAGTGAGGAGGTGGTGGCTGCTTGTTGTGAGGCTGTTTACTGTAGTTTAGTGGTATTGTCTCCCTTTTGTTTGAGTGAATTTAACACTTTTTGCACCTCCTCATCCAGCCTCAGATTTCTGTTCACACATGATGTCTGTGACTGAACCCAAAAAGCTGTAACCAGCTGTAACCAGCTGTAACCAGCTGTAACCAGCGACTGGCCATATCTCACCTGGGTAATGAGAAGGAGGGGTTGCTATACCAGCTGCTCCCCAGCTGTGCACACTCTTGGCCTCTGGGTGGCGTACCATCTGACCCACTGCTTAGCCTCTCGCTGGAGGGAGCTCGGGTGGCATCCGAATCCCCCGTCACGGTAAAGATGGAATCAGACAGACTGGGCCTCTCATCATGTGCCAGCGGGGCGAAGCTGAGCTGAACGATTTGCCTGGCGCTCTGGCACACCGGGCCATGGATAGCAGGGGTTAGTGTGGGGAGGTCAAAGGTCAGGACAGTTTGGGTGCTCGAGGTGAGCAGCTCCTCACTGTCCAGGCTGTTGTACGATGTCCCTTTGGCTCGGTGCGACTCCATGATGCTCTCAAAGTGGCGGCTAAAGGTGTCCTCTGTGGTGCAGCGGGGCCCAGAGACCAAGATGGGGGATTTCAAGGCTGGGTGATGGTTGTCGAAAAAGGTTTCAACTGGTCTGAACAGACAGAAAAGAAAATAAAGAAAAAGAAGCTTTTTATTAAGACTTTTTTTTTGCCAGGATGAAATTTACTGAAGTTAATCTGCAAAGTTCAAACTGCCTGTTTACGACCAACTTGAAAAATAGGTTAGGAGTGAGATCCAAATTCAGATCAAAATCTGGGTCAGGGGAAAATCCTGCATCACGAGACACAGGATTTTCTCTCATTTGTGTTTACAGTCTGACGCATGACATCGATTCACCTCTTCAGGAGGTGTCCAAACACCTCAGGCTCTTCCTCTGCTGCATGCTGCTGCTTCCTGCTGTCTCCCTGCATCCTCACACTGGCCCAGCTGACCATTTCTTCCTCTTCTTCCTCTTCATCTTCCTCTCCTTCTTCCTCCTCCCCCTCTCTTCCTTCCCCTACCTCCTCTTCCCCATCTGTCCTTCCATAAACCAGCCCCCCCAGAGGGCTGCTGCCCGTCCCTGAGGTGCCCTGCACACTGCGGTTACTCCCAAATGCGGAGTCGGCATCTTCCTGTTCAGCCAACAGCACCTCATCTATGTCTGTCTCACGGTAGCAACGAAGCGGGACAGCATCCAGGTCCGTTTCTGAGTACTTGAGTGTCCGGCGAATGATGCCAGTTTTGGGCGATGTTCCGATGATAGCTGGGGGAGGGGTCACCAGCTCTACCTCCACATGCTGCACCTCATGATTGGCGGACAGCAGTGGCAGGGAGGACGGCGGAGTCGGGGTGGGAGACTCACTGGAGTTACCACTAGGAGGAGCTGTGGAGGTTCCCTCTGGAGAATCTGAAGAGGAAGAAAATCAAATGGAACCACTTAGAAAATGTATGAGGCTTCTGAAGACAATGCAGAAGTACCTTAAACCTGCATTCTTGTAAATGATCAGCTGGGGGCAAGGACTGGGTAACAGTCTACGGGAAAACAACCCTGAAGTGCCCCCTCTCTGTGACCTCAAATCATACCAAATAAAGTAGGGAGTTATTTTTGAAAATTATTGTCATTATCAGAGTACAAAAAGAGGATAAACCAGTGAATGCTCACCTGACAGGTGTGCAGTGATTACTTCAGCTGAATTCAGCTGACATTAAAAAACAATCTTCCTACTTCCTTCCTCAACTTCTACTCAAGCTGTTCGAAACGGACCTGCTGTCTTCATTTCTAGCTCCATATTTTTGTTCTTTGTCTCATAGAGCAGCTTTGAATGGTTCACAGTTCAAAAATCATTTTATTTTAACACCGGGCAGCTGTTTAAGCTCCTCTCCCTTCATAAGCTGCCCTTTAAAAAGGGTAAAATAAAATATTCCTGTGATGATAGCAATGCAATTCTTCATTGGAACGTTTCTTCCATCATCAACTCAGAAACTCCTGTTGAGTAAATGAAAAAGTTTACAAGGCTGCATGAATGGTAGCCTTGCATCAGGAAGAGTGTCTGGCAAAAGATTTTATTGATAAACTGCTGTATCTTATCTCTGTTCCAGTTTGGAGCCCACTGTGGACTTTATCTTCCACACCATCTCCAGTTATAGTTCTTAGTTATATAACATATTTCTATTCAAAAATGCTGTCTAGTAATTTTAGCGTGTGTAGCTGGAGTGGATGGATCAAAAACTGAAATTGTGTTTTTAAAACAACAATGAGGTGTCATCGACTAAACTCACACTCTCATTTGGACCCACTTTGACCTGTTCCATGGAGAAGTCTTTTTGGCCTCAGAGGTTCTCAGAGAGTAAACATGAACTAGTTAATGGTTGAATTCAAGTCTTCAGTTTAGACTTTTAAAACAGACCTTTTATCTTCCTTAAATCATCAAAAAAGCTTTAGTAAAGAAAAGTGGAAAGGACTTCCTTTTTACCTGATGCCCTATTAATGTATTACACATCACACATGAATGACATAACGTGACACTTGACTGGCTTTTCTAGCTCTGTGTGAAATTTTCCCATGAGAGGAAAGAAGGGGAATGAAGAACATGAAAGGCAATGTGCAAAGCTTGGTGAGACAGAAATGCTCTCACTTTTCTCCCCCCTGCTTGCAGCCTCCTCAGCAGGGGTCCCGAATAAAAATTCCCACTTAGCACGTGCGATCTTCTGACAGTGCAGTGACGGCACGGGCACTGCACATCCACTGTCCGTCTGCAAGAGACACACACACAGAAGCTAACTCCACCGTGCAGTATTGATGGGCAGTATAAAACAATTTTAATGTATGTAAGGAAGAGGAACTGATAATATTTTATATGATGGGCTTTTTTTTGCATCAAAAGAATGCACCTGTATTCCTGAGGTGGCGGCTCCGGTCTCATTGCTCTGGTGACTGGACTGGCTGGACTCTGGAGACACACAGTCCCTGTCTCCCAAGCTTCCCGTCACCCCACTGGAGCTCCGCGAGGACGACCCTCCCACAACTCCATTCTGCTCCCCCTCTGGAGGCTCTTCAGTCCTCCGCAAACGAGGCTGCAGCCCTGCACCATTTCCCTCCCCCTCATTCCCTTGTTCTTCCTCATCACAGCCCTCATCCTCCTCTCCAGAGTCCAGCACCACAGGCCCGAGAAGAAGGATCTCCCTCCTCCTCTGCTCAGCTCGTTTCTGCTGGGCTGTTGGGCTGAGCGGCCTGCGGTGTTGCCTGGATTGATGATCGGGTGTTTGGCCACTTTTAGACTCCAATCCAGACTTGGGGCTTGGCTTTGGGCTGTTTTCCACATGGTTGCCCCACTGCTGCCTGCAAGTCCAGCTGACCGGTGCCTCCTCAACACTTTGATTGATAAAGAGCCTGCGAGCGAGCTCTGTGCAGTCCCCTTTCTCAAAACAGCTCAGATCTCCTCTCCTGTCCAGGCCCGGAGACCAGGAGTCTCCGGTATATTGCGGGGGCTGTCGGCGATGCAAGGTGGGGGTATCTGGTGCACGGAGCTCAGCTTGGAATAGCCTCGGGTCCCTCATGGGAGAGCTGAGCTCAGTGGGAGGATGAGAGGGCCGGAGAACACGTGAAGGAAGGGCGGGGGAACTCTGAGCTGCTGATAAAATGGAGCTCTGATGGTCCTCCTGCTGTGTGTCATGATTAGTGTGAGAGTTTGTCTCATGTGACTGTGAGTTTTCAAGCTGGTGTGAGTCTGTATTGTCGGTTGCTGGCATGTTTTGTTGGTCATTTAAAGGGATGTTCATCCGTACTGTTTGCTTAAACTGTTGTGCATTTGAAGCTGGTTCTCCAGAGTTTGAGCTGCTTGTGAGCTCACCTAAAGCATTGTGCAATGAGGACCTCCTCGCCTCTGTGAAAACTGAAGATACTTTGCTGGCCTCCTCAGCCAGCCTGCGGGCAACTTCAGGACTGTGAGCTGGAGAGGAAGACCTGCTGTCACTTAACTGGTTCAAACCATCAACTCCATTATTGCCAAGTTGGAGGATTCCTCCATGCGGTGAACTGCTCCTGTTGCAGGCCCTCTGAATGTGTCTGCTGACAGCTGGACTTCCAGCCCGAAGAGGGCTCTGCGGATCAGCACAGGGCCCAGATCTTGAGAGAGGGGACTGCTTGGATTGGGAGGATAGCTGGTCTGAGCCTGGGCTCCGAGGCAGCCCACACGGAGCCTGGGTTATTTCTGCTATATGATCTTTGGGGTTTACGCTGATGTTCTGATGCTGAACAGGAGACCCAGCCCAGGACTGACAGCGCGGCTGTTGGTGGTAGCGCAAAGCTGAGGTATGCTCAAGTGCGTGGGCCAGTTTAATCCTCAATAAGGGAGATCCAAACTCCTCCACAGCCCTCTGGGTAGCTGCCCTGCCAATAGGGTCAAAGTGTGGCTGGCGAAGGTCAGGAGAGAACGTCTGCTGGTGACTTCCTGGAGACTGGAAAGTCAGCTTGGGACTGGAGCTGCATGATGAGTCACTCCCAAACCAAACTGGGTCACTGAGGCGTTTTTGAAAGTGGGAAGGCGTGGACCGTTCCTCTCTGGTTCGTCTCTCGCACACAGAGCTGCGTGGACTTTCCACTTTCCTCACATTGGACTTCTCAACGTAACTGAAGGTGACCACACTCCGCTTCCCGTCCCCGATTTCAGCCTCATTAAAACTCTTGCAGGTGGGAGGGGTGCGAGGGACGTTGACTTTTCCCGAAGAGGGCGCTGGTGCAGGGTGTACGGGTGAATTCCAACGCTTGGCGGCCGTAGGTGAGCTGCTGGTTTGCTGGAGCTGAAAACTAACGGTGTTTCGAGAAGGAGACTGGCTGTGCGCGCAGTCCTGAACCAGGCGGCGAGCTGTGGAGGACTTGCTGATGGTCTGGCAGGTCGTCTGGCTCGTTAGCTGAGAGAGGAGCTCGGCGGGACTGTCCTGAACCGAATGCCCCTGAGCAATCCCTTCTTTACTCTCCCCAAATGTCCCCTTTCCTCCATTCTGATCTGGGGCAGACCTCACTTCCACATACAGATGAAGGACTTTTCCAGACTGGGACATGACCTCCTCTCAGCACGTAATGAGGACACAGAAACAGAAATGGAGCAGAGAAAGAGGCAAAGAGGAAAGAGGCTTCTTCTTTGCTCTTTTTCTCTGTGTTTGTCAGCTCGGATGGTGTTTTTCTGCTGCTGGTGGGTGTCAGTTTATTTTTAGATGGTCTTTCTTCTCCCGCCTGTGTGCAGAGCAGAGACACACAGAGGCCAGAGGACAAACATGCCCGCGGGACGACTCCAGCAGCTCCCTATGCTTCATACCTGTGAATGAAAGAGAGGAGCTGTTGTTATTGTATGCATCCTCAGATGACTACAGGATGATTCAGTATTTAAGATGCTCACATCACAAAGGCATCAGTTTCCTCTCTGAGAGCAGCTCTCAGCTCTGGAAACCCACTCCACTCGCACATTTTGTCAGCTGTGTTCGATCCTTTCTGTGACTGCAGACACACTTCCCTGTTAAACTGTGTCAGCTATTTCAGTCATTATTCATGTAAACAAGACATCAAATAAAATGAAGATCTTCCATGAGTGGCTGCCTGAAAATGTGTTTTCTCTACATATTCCCACGATATTCTTCTCCTGCTCAGAGAGTGATTTCAGTCACATTTAAACATAATCCTGCACTAATGTTCTTATTCCCAATTATTCCCTGTGGACAGATAAAAAACCAAAAAAAGTTTACCTCAGCCAGGTAAAGTAATTAAACTGCTATTTAATAACCTTACAATCATTTAGCAATGTTACAATTTGTTTTTCTTTCTGAAGGAATGAAGAAAGTGCTGCATGGATCTGATGGATCTGCCAGAACATGCTCTTCAATGGACCGGGTACAAAAAAAACAAAGTCCATATAGAGTTTAACGATTTTGCTCATTTTTTCACAACCACAGTGGATTTTTAAATCAGAGAGAGTTACAGTAAGCTGTGACTGGAGGGTTTCAGCCCGCGGACATGACCAAATGCAGCATTTCTTCCTTTGAGATGCTCTGCTGAGCCTTTCCTGAAGCCACCTTCAGCTGCTGCTTGTTTCTGGGTTCTTTTGCCTTTTTGGTTATCTCATTTTATTTATTTATTTTTAACCTTCAAACACTCTCAGGTTGCTGTTGCAGTTTGCTTTGGGTCATCACCCATTTGCATTGTGAAGCTCTGTCCTATCATTTTTTGCAGCATTTGGCTGAATCTGAGCAGAGTGTACAGCCCTGCACTCTTCAGAAGTCATCCTCAGCTTAGCTGATCAAACATCAGGAGGTCTTTCTGTCTGTTGCTGAGAACTTAAATATTACTGTAAATATGAGGATTTTTTTGAGGGGGGGGGGGTTGGTTTATTATGTCATGTTTGTTTGCCTAGGAAAAACTCCTATGTGTACAGAGAGGGGAGGGAGGAGTGGAAGAGTGACAGGAGATCCATTCAGAACAGAAAGGGGACAAATGTGCTCCATGTACTCCTATTACAAATTATTGTTGCTGTAGTAATGGTACCTTAAAATAGTTTACACTTTATCACACAACCACATCTCACAAAGAGGCTGATACACATCAGGAACATATGAAGCCATCCGTTTTGTCTGCTTATCCTTTTGCGGGGGGCCAAATAATAAGGTTGACACAAACATGTCTAAATTTGTTCATTAACCAAAAGAGAAGTCTAAATAACAAAGTCTCAATTAAGCTACTAATATCAGAAGGTCAAAGGCTGCACAGATGCTTTGTTATTCATCCAAACCTTCCTTTATTTGCATTCGAAATGTGAATTATGTACAAGAGAGGTGAAGAAGAGAGAGCAGGGCAGGGTGGAGCCGGTGGAAGTGAGTGTCAGAGGTGATCTGTGACAGGAGGAGAGCAGCAGGAGTGATGGTGATGAGACCTGCTGTGATGGATGGTTTGGAGACAGTAACAGGAGGAAAAGAGGAAGACCTCAGAGGAGGTTCATGGATGCAGTGGACGAGGTCATGCAGAGGGTTGGTTTAACAGAGGAGGATGCTGGGATAGGGTGAGATGGAGGCAGACGATCATCTCTGGCGCCCCTTAAATGGAGCAGCTGAAAGAAGAAGATGATGTGCATGAAAAACACAAAATAACCTGATGTTTGGCACAATGTGGGGATACAGAAATGTAAAATTTAAAGCTCAACGAAAAGCAAAAAAGACTTTCTTATTGTTAAGGAGATGAATAAATGATTTATGTTTATGATTTTATGTGATGGGTAACCCGAGGAATGTGTGTGGCTCCATGAACAGAAATAAGTTCGACGGCCCTGCACTGAACCATTGTTCTGTGGGAGTTAAATGAGGAAGGGTGGAGCCTCCTCATCATCGGCTTCAGTGAACACTTTGCTAACTTTAACCATAACAGAAACCAAAGCAAACAAACTTGTATGATTGCAGCTGAAGTTATGATGACAATAACGGCAGTAAAACCTCAGTGAGGGAAGAAAAAAAGAGAAAAAAGAAAGAAAAAGGCAAATAAAGGGCAAATGTCACCAAAGAAAAGAGAGAAAAAAGAAAATATCTGTCTCATTCCCAGTGACAGATACTTCCAAAAGAAATAAATGATGAGAAAATGAGATCCTCCTGTGGGCAGAGGAAGCAGGAAATGACCCCCCCCCACACACTTCCTGTCCCACTGTCTTACTCAAAGATAAGAAACGCTGACGGTGATGGAGCTACACTGTGAATAAAACAAACACTCAGGACTCACCGGAAAAATGCGGAAACAGGCAGTTTCAAATGATCTGCAGAATCTCTGATCAGATTAGGATAACCCGATCTGATTTCTGTGACACTGATGCAGCAATGATGAAGAGGACTTTCTCTGAGGAAACATACTGAATTAAGTAATATTTAGCTCTTGTCTGTTCACTCATTCGAACATCAGATGCCGCAGGCTGCTCGGCCACAACGTGCACAAAACACTAAACTCTCAGCACAGAAATGTCTTTGTTATTCTGCATTTTCATTCTTTTCCAGATAAATCCCTCGGCAGTTACTCGTCTCAGCTGAGCTGATTTCTTTCCAATCGTCTCCGTTCTGTTTAACGTTCATGATGCTGCAGAAGCAGAACTCGTGTTAAAAAACAAGGACGGTGAACTCCAGCCTGCTGCCAGCAGCGACAGATTGGAGCTGCCTTATGGTAACAGTGGGAGAGAATGTGCATGCTTATAATTGAAGCTGACAGAACAAAGAGAACTTGTGAATTAGTTGGCAAGCTGAGCGACCAAACTTTCCCTCTTTTAACCCCAACTGATGTTTCCGCCCTCACTTCAAAGACATCGATCTCACCGAGCTGACAAATTCTCCCTGTGACTTTTAATTATTTCTACATGCAACATTGGTTTGGATGCAGCAGCTTTGAGCCCCTTGTGACAGCATGAAGCTTCATTTAAAATCTGTCTGTCTTTGTTCCATTCTCTGCCTCTGCATTTGGTCACACTATCTGTCACTATCACACTTTCTAGCTACTCTTCCCACAGTCAAACCATGCACCACCAACAGCTGGCCTTTGTCTAGTTGTTGGTGGCTCCACAGGGGCCTCTTGTCTAAAAAGGTGTGAGGAAGACAAAGCAACTCTAAATATGACAGAGATGGCTAAGGGATGAAATTAGGGTGGACAAAAGCTCCCAAATTTTTGAGGTTTTGTTTACACCTCTACACAAATGTATGAATGTATCAAGAAGTAATTTGTTTGCATTAATTTCCTCTTCAAAAAGCCCGTGTTAGAGGGAACGCCAGTCCGTGGGGCAGCTGCCGGATGGCAGGAATTAGAAGCGTGACACATCAAAGGTCTGAGTGACAGCAAGGTGCTTGCACACAGTTTCACACATCACTCAGTGGAAGCTGGCTAATCGCTCGGTCACACTCGAATAAAAATAGGACAGCAACCTCCTTGGCTGGTGAGTGCAGTGAATTTTATTTATTTATTTTTTTGCTGTTAGACAAACTGAAAGCAGCTGCCCAGAGCTGTGCAACACCCTCAGTGTCTGGATGACCTCTTTTGATAGCAAGGTAACTGCACAGGTTGCCTGTAGGGAGCAACCTATCCCAAACAATCATCGTCTGACTGGGACTGACTGCAATCAGTCAGTCTGTGCAACTTGTCTGCAATGAGACTCAACTCTGCCGTTTGCCAGCTGGTTGTATTCTGGTTATTGTATGCAATAATTTATACAAATTAGGGTAAGACAGTGATCTGAGGTCAGTTTACTGTATCAGAGCTTTTGTATGCATAAATTTTCTCTAAGAAATTATGCAGAAAACACAGGGAACCTAAATGCATCCGTGCAGCTGCTGCATGGTGAGAATCAGGAGATTACAAAGGGATCAACATGGTTAGTAGTGAGCGGTGCAGACCTGTGTCTGCACGTTGTAGCTGTGCATACCTGGAACAACTAGAAATAGTATAAACAGTGGTTGAGGAAGTCATACATATAAATCCTGAGATCTTTTTTAATACCGTATCACACGTGAGCGAGCTGTTCGAGGCACAGATCCTCAGAGATTCCTATGTATGATTTGCCACCACGGAGAGGTGGAAGTACGCCAGTCGGTATGATTCAGGACAGAGCAGATAAGCATGAATTTAATTTAATTTCATCCAGTTATTCGTCATCTGACCGAGGCAGGAGTTGATGGGAGCACGTGAGATGAAGTCAGTGATGAGAGAAAGACCACAAGAAACAGATAAATAGATAAAAGGACAGCGGGATGAGCGAGTTGTCTAAGTGAAGGAGAGAGCTCTGCTGGCAGCAAGCCAGAGTGATGGAGTGTAGTGTTACAGGAAGGCCCGAGTTAAAAGCAGTAACACAACTGCTGATGTAACACAACCATTTTCTTCTGCCAGAAACACAAAGACGCTGCTCGGCTACCTTTCCCCACCAAGTCCTAGTAGCTTCAATTCTGCTGGAGATGTCAAAGTTTCAAAACAGGTTTTACAGTTTAATTTACAGTGCACATCTATGGGTCTGTAAATACAAACGAGAGCAAGACATAATTACATAAGAAACTTACAACTGAGCCTAATTACAGAATCAAAGCTTCAAAGCTTAATCAGCAAAGTCGGGACGTCAGCATCAAAGCTACAAATATGGGAAATCTGAAGTTTCTGTGTGCTTCTTTTATTGTGCCAATGATGAGTGTCTTCCAGATTTCAAATCTGAGCTTTCATTTTGTTGAAATGTGTGTGAAGTGATGCATAAGGCATCTATAACAGCACAATTTTATGGAGTGATAGAGCCATAAATTAAAAAAACAGTGTCAACAAATAAAAAAACCAAGTGATGCCATAACGAGAATAAAGAGATTTCCCAATTTGAAGGCTAAGATAAGAAGAAATAAATACTGCACAGTGAACAGTGGTGGAGGTGTTGCCGTTCTTCCTGGATCAAGGCTGGAATCTGTAATCGTGGCGGCTGCAGAGCCCAGTTTCCTGTCAGCTCTCCAGTAATTCTGGCTTTGAGTCTGCTGGGACTGTCAGGAGTTACAAGACAAACAATCCATTCCCAGCACCACCTGCCACACTCAGCCTGATGTACAGTACAGCACGCTGATCACATGAATTAACTAAACTTGGACATGAATCAATGAAGAAACTTCCCCGAATTCCAATCACATGCTCCAGTCTTTGGCTAGAACAGGTGCTGGAGCTGCAGATGTACTTTGATTTTGCATACAAGCACTTCAGTTGCTTTTAGAGACTGAGTTTTTCTCCTACATGAAATGAATGGATAAGGCCGTTTCATTAATCTCAGTTTCAGTGAGCAACAAATCATTTTAAGGAATATTTGAGTCTGGAGAACATATTTGCATAGTAAGATGTGATAAGATGTGATAAAGTAAATATTAATGTAATCTTACATTTATAATGCTTCAACTGAGCCTACAGAGGCTGAATTCAAGACACCCTGAAAAAAGTGAAAAATTATGCAGCAGGCTAGACCATTTAGCTGAAATTTCACTGCAGCAACTCAGAATAGTACTCAATAGTTTGCGTGGCCCCCACGTGCTTGTATGCATGCCTGACAATGTTGGGGCTCTTAATGAGATGACGGATGGTGTCCTGGGGCATCTCCTCTCAGATCTGGACCAGGGCATCACTGAGCAGTCACAGCTCGGTGGCCCCCCTGGGAATTGGATGACTGCTTCCTAGCTGCACCCGCTTTTGTGGTGATAGCAATCAGGAACCACCCACACTCATACATAAAGGATCAGCTCTCAAAGCACAGTGGAAACGCAGGCCTGTTCTTAACCGGTTTGCTGGTTCCTTAGAATCCGCAGCAGCTCTGGCGCAGGCACAGGCACCTCGCCAGTGGAAACCTGGTAACAGACCTGTTAGTTTTTCTTTAGGACCCCCTCCTATTCTGCACTAATTACAGTACCTGTATTAATTGCACCTGTTTGAACTTGTTACCTGTATAAAAGACACCTGTCCACACACTCAATCAATCACACTCCAACCTCTCCACCATGCCCAAAACCAAAGAGCTGTCTAAGGACACCAGGGACAAAGTTGAAGACCTGCACAATGCTGAGATGGGCTACAGGACAATAGGCAAGCAGCTTGGTGAGAAGGCAATAACTGTTAGTGCAGTTATTAGAAAATGGAAGAAACACAAGATGACTCTCAATCTCCCTTAGTCTGAGGCTCCATGCAAGATCTCACCTCGTGAGGTAAGGATGATTCTGAGAAAGGTCAGGAATCAGCCCAGAACTACACGGGGGGACCAGGTCAATGACCAGAAGAGAGCTGGGACCACAGTCTCAAAGATGACCGTTAGTACCACACTATGAGACCAAAATAGAGCTTTTTGGTATCAACTCCACTCGACATGTTTGGAGGAAAAAGAAGGTTGAGTACAACCCCAAGAACACGTCCCAACCGTGAAGCATGGGGGTGGAAACATCATACTTTGGGGGTGCTTTTCTGTAAAGTAGACAGGACGACTGCATCATATTGAAGGGAGGATGGATGGGGTCATGTACTGAAGATGGGTTGTGGCTGGGTCTTCCTGCATGTCAATGATCCGAAACACAAAGCCAGGGCAACTAAGGAGTGGCTCCGTAAGAATCACTTCAGGGTTCTAGTCAGTCTCTAGACCTGAAGCCAATAGAAAATCTTTGGAGGGAGCTGAAACTCAGTGTTGCCCAGTGACAGCCCCAAAGATCTGGAGGAGTGGGCCAAAATCCCTGCTGCAGTGTGTGCAAACTTGGTCAAGAACTACAGGACCTGTACAAAATCTGCAGTGTATCAAATAATTATTTTCCCCACTGAACATCAGCCTGGCTCAGCATTGGGGCATTAACTGATGGCTAGAACCTTGCATCCCAAAAATGCTCTGCTGGATTGAGAGCCAAGGACTATAGAGGCCATTTGAGTGCAGTGAACTCACTGTCATGTTCAAGAAATCGGTTTGAGATGAGCTTTGTCACATGGAGCGTTATCCTGCTGCAGTACAGATGCATCAATACTCAGGTAGGCTGTGTTTAAATTATGCTCAATTTATACTAATGGGCCTAAAGTTTGCTAAGGAAATGTCCCTCACACCATTACACCAAAACCAGCCTGAACTGTTGATACAAGGCAGGATGGATCCATGCTTTCATGCTGTTTTAGGCCCAAATCTGACACTACCATCTGAATGCTGCAGCAGAAATTGAAACTCATCAGACCGGCCAGCGTTTCTCCAATCTTCCATGGTCCAGATTGGTGAGACCATATGAATGTACAACTCTGTGTGGTCTTCTGCTGCTGTAACCCATCTGCTGGATGTGTTGTGCATTCGGAGGTGCTCTTCTGCATACCGTCACTGTAACAAGTGGTTATTTGAGTTACTGTTGTCTTCCTAGCACCCTTTGCTTTCTGTCCTTGTGATGCTCGGTTTGAGCTGCAAATCATCTTGACCATGTCTACATGCCTAAATACACTGAGCTGCTGCTCTGTGCTAACAAGCACTTGTACCTAACAGAGTAGATTTTGTTTACAGTCTATGATTTTGATGCTTCAGCTCTGTTTCTGTAGCAAAACTGCTTCAATTCATAAACAATATTTAGAGACCAGCAGCTGTATGTGCATTTAGACCCTGATTAAACTAGTGACTCGGAGCCAGTTAAAGCATCATTAGTGGATGCTATCTGATTGGTCTGTGCTAAAAAAAAAAGTTCGTGGTCTGATAACTGTCATTTGGTCTGCTTTGTATAATGCAGAAATCAGTGCAACAAGAATGTGTGTGTGAACTGGATTCACTTCATCTGCTGGCTTTGAACTGCATAACTCACAGAGTTACTACCAGGAAATGCTGAAAATAACAGCAGGAACAAAACCGGCTATGAATTCAGCGAATCAGAGACATATCCATCCATCTGTACTGAGAATCTTTATCTTTGATGTCAAAGCTTTTATTCACTGTCACACTCCATTTTTTAAAATACCCTATTTAGCAAAGATGCTTATGTTCTTTGTTTTTAAAAATAGTGACAGACTCAATGAGGAGGCTGCAGAATAGCAGACCTCTGATCAAACCTTGATAAACAAAGATCCACAGCTGCTCAATAAGGGTGACTCATCTTCTTGTTGTCCTTCTGGGTTTCAACGCTGATAGAAGGACTCATATGGATAAACTCTTCTGGATCCTTGCACCAGGCTTTCATGAGTTAAATCACACAGGTAATTAAACCCAAGCCAAACTGTGCAGCTCTAATATTAGCTCCCTGCATGTGATGGAGGGTTGGTGCTAATATTAGCTCTCAGCTTGCTTGTTGCTGGCTCTGTGCACTAGCAGTTATGATTTCAGCAACATGACAGGTTGTGCAGTTTAGGCAGTAACACATTAAAACCTGGGGGAGATCAAAAGGCTTAAGTTAATGGGAGACATATCCAGAGGGATTCACACTGTAACATGAAGCATCCTAATCATCCTCTCACTCGTCGACTATTGATTTCTCTACATGTAGGTTAGGTTACAGCATGTATTGTATCTGGCAGAGCTGCCTACGTGTGTAAATTACCAAGAACTGGCTGATGGCTCACTGTCGCACCCAAAACATGCTCCCTAAACCCTGCGAACTCTGCTGAATCATAAGCAGCGACTAAAGAGGATCAACCAAAATGAAAAAAAAAACTAGTGTTGATACAAGGCAATCGCTTTCTTTCCTCCTCACGATGCCTTCAATTGCATTTTCAAACAAAAGCGATTGGTCCTCTGACTCATGCAGAGGCAGCAGCAGTGCGTATGTGCAGAAGGATGCACAGAGGTTTACTGGTGGAGAAAAAAAAAGGGGAGACACGTTGGCCATGACCTTGCTGCTGGTAGAACTCCTCCACTCACCACCTTGATTCAGTGAATGAAGAACCACACTTAGACCAAAAAACAAACAAACAAACAAACAAGTAAGAGCACAACAAATGAGTCTTTTCTTGAAATATAGTAATCCATATGTGGGATTTATGCTGAAAACATGGTTGTTTTTCTTCCCAAATCAAAAGTTAAAGGAATAATATAGTAATGTTGCATTATGTGAAAAATGGCAGAAAGGTTCTTCCTCACTGCACATATCTCACAACTGGATTTTTGTTGCAGTGTTTTTAAAAATGGTTGGATAATTGGTTGGATGAGACAGCAACCTTTCAGGGCTGAAAATCAATGGCAAAACTGCAGTTCCTCTAGTGGCCACCAGAGGTCAGCTATGAAAATAAAGTACTTAGTTACGCTGCAAGAGGCCTGCTTGCTGGGGAGTGTTTCTTTTTCATTCACCTCTTTTCACTCTGTTTATACTCGACTCTGCATTTAACTATTAGTTATTAATAATCTCTGGCTCTCTTCCACACTGTGTTACTTGTTCTGTCTCTCTCTCCTCTGCCCCAACCAGTCGTAGAAGACGACTGTCCCTCCCTGACCCTGGTTCTGCCGGAGGTTTCTTCCTGTTTAAAGGGAGTTTTTCCTTCCCACTGTCACCAAGTGCTTGCTCATAGGGGGTTGTTTTGACTGTTGGGTTTTCTCTGTAATTATTACAGGATCTTTACCTTACAATATAAAGCACCTTGAGGAAACTGTTTGTTGTGATTTGGTATTAAATAAGTAAATTATTTGAAATTCAATTAAATCAACTCACATACACTGTTAAGAATCAAGATGTTTATAAACATGTTTACAGACTGGTATAAAAACTGTTCCATTTTCTATGGATATTTGTTGTTATGAACCCATTTAGCTTTGGTAAGGCTGAAACTGTGCGTGCCAAAACATGGAGGTGTCACTGATCACTGACAGCTATACCTCACCTCCGCCAATTTGAGTAATTGAACTGGACCTCGCTAACGTGTTAGTGGTGTTTTGAAGCATTTTCAAGTAATTATCTCACAAAAGTTGTGTTAATTGTGTGGTACAATCCATCCAAGAAGTTTGTTTTAATGAGGGAAAGGGCTGCAGCCTTATCCCGCTGCCACAGGGCCAGAGGTGGGGTACACCCTGGACTGGAGCACTAACACAGAGAGAATCACCAATTGACCTAACAAGCCTTAACTTCTGGACCGTGGGAGGAAGCGTGAGTAACCATGGAGAATCCGCACACAGAACATGCATGGATTTCAACAGAGGCCCTTTTTGGTGTGAAGCTGACTTCTACACCACCATGTCTACGTACAGTCTATGGGCTGCATGTATAGATGCTGGACCTGTCACTATCACTGATGTATTAGCAGTTACTGGGTGCAGTAACATGTTTGGGTCACATACCCACTGTGGTGTCTCCCTTTGGATTGTGAAGCACAATTTTTGAACTTTTTGATAATCTCACCTTGATTACTCACTGGTATCAAATCTAGCAGAGCAGCATCAACACATGCAGAAGCAACATGGTTTAAAAGCAGTCATGTATTGATCCAAAAAGCATTATGAATAGAATAGAATTATGTGGAGATGGCGGACCATTATGACCCATTAATGGCAGACCATTATGACCCATTAATGGCGGACCATTATGACCCATTAATGGCAGACCATTATGACCCATTAAAAAATCAGTCATGTCTGTTGGTTGAGCTCATCTCCAAGCTCACTGACATGTGACCAACACTGCAGGAGAAACACCAAATAAACTGTTTTTCATGGAATATATTTTCCTGCCACCAACATCTTTGAAATCTTACAAAACAACTCCCACATTAAAGCTAATCAGAAGCAACTTTGCCAGCATTCGACCTTGTTCACGGTGTCCTGCTGAGGACTCATTTTCCACTGAATGGGTAAATGTACCAGACTGTAGAGAGGAAAGTAGAAGTAAAAAAAGGTCAAAAAAGCACTTTCCTTTTCCATACAATAGAGATTTTAACCACATTTCTAGATAAACCCAAACTAGCAATGCCAACTGTAGGACCCGCGAGGACTTGTGTCTACAGGAAGGAGCGCACACATCTGGACAAACAAGACAGAAGAACTTATTTTAGCTCTTCTGGTTCAGTCTTTGAGGTCCTAGGTGAAATTACCAAATGCACAAGACATAACATGTCGAGCCACTAGGTCTGCTATGAAGTGGTGTAAATGCAAACAAAAATGGCTGTGTGCTGCTGTAATGAGGCTACTGAGAACAGTACCGGACATTACTGAGGTGAGCATGTTCCAGTAGAAGTAGTCAGAAAAACAAGGTCCAGCCCTTGCTAGCAATACCTGCAGCACTACACAATGCCTGTTTTTTTGTGTTAAAAGCACTAGTGCAGCACATTCATGGACAGAACCTAGAGTTCTGCATATGGCTTACTTAGCGACTCACAAATACACAACAATTCTACTAATGAGCTCTTTTGCATCAGTCAAAGTAATTTATCTATTGTTACGCAAACTAAAGCAAAACACAGCAGAGCAGGTCTGTCATTAATCATTTAAGTCACTGATTCCTTAAATATTTACATCTAATACAGTTAAACAACTTTTCTTCTATCCATGTTTGACAAAATGAAAATGTAACACTTTTGCATGAATTAAGTTTTAAATAGGCTACTTTAAAAGACTGCATTTAACCATATGCATAATTTTACAGGTATAAAATGATAATATCACCATGTTTTATAATACACCAGCTTAGTAATGACATACATGATGCCAGGAGAGGCTGCATGCACTGACATGCCCACACAAACTGATTATACAAAAATACGCACTTCCTCTTTTCACACATGCAATGTCATTACACTTATCCACACACAAAAATACACAATATACTGTAGAGCCCCACTTTTTCCTGTGCATTAGTCATCTTTCTCTAAATCCTACAATCTGCATCAAGACATGCACATCTGCATCATCTGCATCATCGTGCAGGCTGTCGGCTGCCTCAGTAGTTGCTGTTTATCTCCCTGCACTGTCAGCAGAAATCAGAGACACTCACATCTACATTTGTACTACACAGGCTCACAAAATCTTCCCTCCACTGTCCTCCTCCCCCCATCTCAATCTCACGCTCACCTCTCCTCCTCTCACAGCCACTTCATCCATACAGGATTTACACCTCCCACACGGTTTATCTTGTCTCGTCCTCTCTCTTCTCCCTTCCTTCTCTCTCATTTTCACCTCCTTTCTTCCTTCTCTCCAGCAGAGCAGTTAGTGCAGACCCGTCTGACCAGCACAGCCAGCCTCATGCTTACACTCATATAACCTGCAGCCCTGCAGCCTTTCCCTCCTCTCTGCCTGTCACATACATGCTGAGTCAGTGTGGAGGGTTTAGTATGGGAGGAGCTGCAAGGAGGAACGTGTAAAGTGTTTAAAGGGACTGCCACCACCACCACCACCCCCACCTCCACGTGGGAAGCAGTTCAAAATAAAAGCGTCAGATGTGAGTGGATGCAAAAATGCGTCGGCACGCAGTATCACCTGCACGGTGGTGACATCATGAGCAGGTGAGAACTCTGAACAGTATGGCGGTGAATGAAAGATAATCCTTTAAAGTCACTACATTAAAGAAAAATATATTTACTAAAAGAGGAACATACCACAGGTGTTGTAGGTATAAACGTGTGGTTTTGGGACTATATATGTTTTAAATATTTTTAATATGCATAAAGAAATTCTTTCTAGTCTTTAACACATTTTGAGACACAAATCTGTCGGAGCGTCGATCAGGAAGAGCTTAAAAATTATGTGGTGGATAACCAGAGACTGTATATAAAAGATGGCCACCTTTATGTGAGTGTTTGTCATTGCCATCTTGGCATCCTGAAACCAGGTATTTACAGTGATTTGTGTATTTTGCATAATCTTCCTTTCTGATTCTAATAATGATCATAATTTACTAATTTATTACTGAATCCAGTATGACCTGAAACTAGTGACTGAGGTCACAGCTGAGAGCAGTTTTCCAAAAAAATTTTTTATACAATCACGTCATTTTGTAACCAGAGCAGTCACCCCCTGGTGGCCATGAAGCAGTGCAGGATTAAGACACTTCAACTGTCTTTGACTATCTTTTATCTCGTCCACAGGTGACACAGACAGAACAGGCAGGGCTGCTTAAGAGCAGCTCTGCTCACAGGTGTAGACATCCTGAGTGACAACGGGGAGTTTTAATTCCCACGTCAGCCATGAAAAGAAAGGCATCGTATAAAAAAACAGCACGAGTGCACCGAATTGTATTTAACCTCCTCTAAATACAGCCACTAAACATTTAGCCCATCTTTATCACTGGAGAGGTATCAGGTGAACAGGTAAGGCCTCAGTCTCACAGGCCAAGAGAGGCAACCTCTGATCACTTGGGCAAAATGTGCACATGTATACTCCAAATGGTTAGCAAGTGGTTGCTGGCTGTCATTAGGTGAAATCAGTCACAGTGAGGGTGCTGCACCAAAAAACTCCTTGTGACTGCTTTGGTTGCTAGCACATTGCAGCAATTGCCCGTAGTTTGCAAGGAA
>VUQJ01045120.1:42422-53184 GCA_015108635.1 Andinoacara biseriatus | reverse complement strand
AGGAAGACTTGCTTCCTTGGAAACTAGCTTCTCCAAACGCTCCCATTTACTCTCTGAAATATAGTGAAACAAAATGTGAAGCAAACCGGAAATGGAACCATTAATGTTCAAAGTAAAACTGATGAAACCAACACATGTCAAAAGGAGCAACTTTTACTTTACTTTACTTTTACTTTTTTACAGTTTCAGCATCACGTTGCATGGAATTTGTTTACAGTCAAGTCAGTGTAAAATGCTGGCAGCTGTGACAACCTTCTAGCAACCCGAACAATCACAAAGAGTTTTTCGGTGCAGCAGTGTACACCTGTCTGTGACCACTTTTACATGAGCTAACTAAACAGGTGAATTTTCTTCTTTAAAAACAAAATTCCCAATCAAAAGCTTTTTCCTTCTTGTTTCTGAATGCTTTTCCCTTTTTTGTACCTTCTGTGATCCTCCTGTCTTCCGCTCTAAGTTTTGTCTGTGTGAGTTCACTTGGCCCACAGAGGATCAATCAGCCATATTTACACCCCGTCTACATATAAAACGATTTGCTCAGCTGTGCAGGTAACGGAGATGCAGTGAATGACCAGCCAGGGAATGGAATTGGCCAATTTCCAGCATCTTAGCCCAGACCTGTGACCGACCACTCAGCCTTCCATGTGTCCGATTACAGTCGGTCTTTTTCATGCATGCATAGCATGCGAAAATGCTTATCACAACGAATCTAATCACCGTCACCCAGCCCAACTTGAAGATTTTAAAGAAGCTAAAAATGGCTAAAGCTATCCAGAGCAATTCATTTTCATTTAATTACTTTAAGTTAGGTGAGAGAAGATCTTGTAATTTAACCCTATAATGTAGGAGGATCGCCGCTGAAGCATCCGTTACTTGCCTCCACTAGTCATGAACAGCTGGTTAAGACCGAGCTTATCGCCGCTGAGCCGGCTGGTCAAAGGAACATTGAATTACCATAATTCCGCAAGGGTTTGTCCTATTGGAAAAAAAATGGTTTCTGAAAGCTGAGAAATTGTGCTTCACACCCAATATAGGGTTATTACAGTAATTGTTGCCAGAGCTCCGCAAATGGCAGCACTTTTGAAGTATGCTGTGTTGCCAGCGACACATTATGTGTTACAGGGTTAACTCCTTGGCCGGCAGGGGCCCGGCCTCAGGCCCTTTTCAGTGTTTTCTGACTTTAAATTTTCATAACGTTGTAGTAACGCTACATTCCAGTCTTACTACCCGATTGTTTTGCATAGTAGACGCCCGAAATTGGATTGACACCTCATTTGGCCAATCATGTTATGAAACTGATTCCCCAGAGCCAATAATAACCAGACAGTGTCATGTGACTTTTCTGGACATGCCCCCAAATGCTCATGCTCGTTCTGACTGGTCAACTCTGACCCAAAATCCAAAACCACAGATGTATAGACAATAACATTCCTGTTGCGTAGATATACAGCAACTGGGGGATGTGTTTTGAAATTAATCCAAAAACTTAATGCTCAATTGGCGCGTTTTCGGTGCATAAAGCCGAGCAGGAAGTAGCAGTCTGTGCGCCATCGTGATCGCGACGGTGTTTACAGTACTTTTTCTCAGTAACAGATCGTATAAATACCTCAAAACAAGCTTTCTTTATTCAATTAAGTCACAACGTGACTCACGAGAGTGGATTATTATTTTTTGGACTTGACTTTTTTGCTGATTTGACCATTTTTTTCGTGGTTAATCCCACGAATGAACAGCTGTTACTCACAAAAAGCGTACATTAGCTTAGGTGTACATTATTACTGTCATTGTCATTTAGATGGAAATGTGTTTTTTTATGGCGAGCTAGACATGCACCAATACCTACACAAAGCACCGTACGCTGCTGCGGCGCCGCTTATATTGTGTGTCTGTGCACGCTGTATTGTTTACAGGCGTGCTTTACGCATTGATATTTGCAATGTCCAAGTGTTCAGGGGAAGGGAGGGTGGATTGTAAGTATCGATTGCGTGTTTCGTGGGGTTCTTTTGTATTATGTCCGCATTGCCCAGTGAAAAGGCAGGGTGAGGTGGACAGTGTCTCAGAGCTTTATTTGAGATTCGCCATGATCACTGCATCGCCATTTTGGAGATTGAGAAATGGCACAGAGGGCCCCCAGCAAGACAAATGTAGTTTTACATTTACTGTAATTTTTTATCAGTATATAATTGATTTTTTGGGGTGTGTGTAAAGGAATGAGTGAAAATAGACTGGGTTTTTTATGAATGAAGGCCCAGCATTTTCCTTCTTTTACAACTTAGGGCAACTTCTGATTTATATGTCTATAATTATAATTGCTTCACACTATCAGTAAATTTGTGTACAGCAGAGGATTTCTCTGCACATTATCTTTCATTAGAGCCCTCATTGATGACTGTATGTTGAAGCATTGAGGAGTTACAGCATTTGAATTTTGCATATCAGAGGCTGGGTCAGATTGTGCCAAATGGTTTCTAGTGGCACACATGAGGCCACACCTGGACATCAACACACAAAAACCTTTACAAAACAGTAGGTTTTTGAGCTATCTTGATACAGTTTGAAATACACGTCGACAACATTCTACAGCTTCATTATTTTTTCCAGTCGATACCTCCTACACTCAGCGTGTAATTACAAAAAAACAAACATAAAAAATCGAGGCAAAGAAAAAATTGTCTAATTTTTCTGTAATAGCTACATACTCATTACAGTTACAGTATTTGTGACTGCAAAAATGAAAAATATAGCTTGATATCTTCACAAAGAGATCAAGCTTTTGCATGTACTCCAAAGAGTTCAGGAACAGCAGCTGATTTAATTTGGGTATCCTTTTTCAGCCATTTTTGCTGATTTCAGAGCTGCCAGTTAAGGGGTTAATTTAATTTGGGGAAAACTAAAGTAAATTGATGCTGGCAGACCAGACTTTAAAGGATCCAGCATTTATTATGTCAATCAGCAGCATCCTACACTCCTATTGGTAGCGGTTTCAGTTGCTCACCTCAAAAGTGAGAAAAGCTGACTTGTGCCTACTTTGCATTGCAAATCATCATTTTTGGTTGTCATTGCTACACGTTGCCAATTTTCATTCATGTTCTACAGTCTGTGGTCCCTGCAGTGCCTCCCTTTTACTGCATGCTCACTGCACAAGAACATGCAATTTAAAATTAGCCTAATCTATTAAGGATTAATAAACATCCCATTAGGAAAATGACACCCCCTGCTGGCCATTAAAAATAATGCAGGTGTAAGGCATTTCTGTGCTGTCTTTACTTTTCTGACTCAGAAGCTATGTCCATCTTTTATATACAGTCCATGAGGACTTTTGTAATTCACTGAATTTTCTTTACAGTTATTACATCACAATCACATTTAAGCTTGAGATTCAGCTCGTCTGGACTGTGTTATCTAACAGCTACAGCTATAACTGGAACATACAGCTGTACCAGAGTTTTTTATTTTGTGCCAGCTTTTAAATAATTCAGTCACCACAACACAGATGCTGAGACTATAAGACAGATGTTTAATAATTTACAGGAGATGAAGGAAATTGAATGACATGTGTGTGCTCTTAAATAAATCTTCTAATATGAGCTGAACACATCCAATTATTAAAAGGTCCCTTAAATAATATCAGACCCTTAATCCTCGGAGGGTTGTATTTATGAAGCACCACACAAAAACATTTCCCTCACCACTGAGTGAGATTTCACAGAGAGCTTTCCCAGGACTGCGGAAACCAACTCACGTGGCTGATGATGGTTTTGTCACCACCTCCAAACCTAACAGGTACAACTAGAATACAAGTGTCTGCAGAGACACATTTGATGGATGTTATATTTGTGGGTCTTTAAAGTTTGAAAGCTGTACTTAAATATTTGCATATAAATGGTACATGTGTATATAAATTCCTTCTGAAACAATTAGTACTCAGCTTCAGTGCTCATTGTGGGCTATAAGATTATCTGTTTTAGATTCTTTGCTTTTAGTTTGGAGCAGTTTAACAGCTGATCCTAAACTTCAATCAGTGGTGACTTCAGGAAGTGAAAGTGAAAACAGTGTAAACACAGTCAGAATGGAAAAAGCAAACAGGAAGACAAACCTGACATTCGTGCATTATTGTGCATAATAAGATGCTGCATTGGGCTGGACAGGGGGGGTGTTAATTTTTTTAACTATGCTACAATAAGCAAATATCCAAGCATGCTCAGGTTCAGTGGACTGAATTAGTGATAAACTGGATGAAAAACAGTCACGTGCACAAAGCGCAGCTACATTCAGGTCAGTTTTAGGCCACGAGAATCAATTTCATCCTGACTGACAGACACATTATTGATCCTACTGCCTCGTCACCAGACAGTCAATACAACAACATACATACACTGTATGATATTTGACTCAGACTCAAAAACAACTAAATGTTGTATTTGTGCTCTGCGTATCTGCCCTGTTTGTCTCTCTACATACTCATGAACCATAAACCATCAGGGTTTATGGTTCATGACCCGTAACGCTTCAGATTTACACCCAGAGACAAACTGTGGCCTTCTCCTGGTACTCTCATCTCCACCGTCCCGGAGAGCTCTGAACATGACAGACCCTCAAATCAAAGTTTTAGGCAGTATAAAAGTTTCTAAATGAGAATGGATACTGAAATGTTATGGGTGTCTATAAATCCAAACATAACTAAACCAAACTAAAAAAATCTAATATGTTTTCTCAAATATGGTTTCTGTCACAGTTCTTATCAGGTTTGTTGCTTTGACTGGTTGTAACAGGGCTGTCACTGTTTTTGCTCCTTCCTGAACTGGTTTATTATAGTTGGATATACTGGCTGATGGATGCTGAGGGATCACTGCACCTGGAAGGCCCCTCACAGTGTATCTAATGCAGTAACTGCTGTTTTTGGACCAAAAATAAACCTTGAACCCAGATGGGTTTTACACACAGAACCACTGGAGAAGTCGTCCTTCAAAATAATCACAACACTGTGACCAAATACTGGGCCGGTCTGCTCCATCCAACATGATTTAACTTTAGCCAATCAGATCATGAAATTGCAGAAAATAGAGACACCATTAGAGACACCGACTGTATTCCTACAGTGCACTAAAAAGGCAGAGTGGGCACCGGCATAGCAGCCAGGCACACGTGTAAATGCTGATGTTTTTAATGACACTTGAAGAACCACTCTGGTATTTCACTGTGGCACCTTCTTCGACAGCCAAAGGCTTGGATTCCCTCCCTCTCTGCATGTCATCACATCAGGCTTTGTCTGAAGGAAGAGGAGTGAATTGAGCACCAAAACGAAAAGCAAGCGGCGCCCTGTTCTAAACGACGCACCAGCTTCCACTTTTTGTTGGGTGGAATGAAATCCTGTGTTGGCCAAAAAAAAAGATGCTCATCTTTTATGGAGTAAGATCCATAAACTCAGGCCAAATTTGGTCGACTAAACAGTTTCAATTATTTTCAAATTTTTGGCTAATGAAAGCCGTCACTGGCTGAGCAGATTTTGCCCATGCATGGGCATCCTGTGCTCGGTGGGATAGTTTGAAGCTTGAAAAGACTGTGAGGAAATTATGAAGTGATTGTGAAACTTTGGCCTCTGAACATTTACTGTATATACATCAGACTCATATTATATTACTCTTAAAGCTTAAAATTTTCAACGCACATACCGCATATGGAGTTTTGCAGGACTCTGACACTGTTGATCTGAACCAAACCAGACCAAAGCACTGACACACAGGTGGACGGTCATGTCCATAAACCTTTGGTCTCACGGGTAGACAGAGATAGAAAGGTATTTCATGCTTTGACCTCTAGTTTAGCCCTTGAAGCAGACGCCTCATTTATCTAAATAAATGCTTTATGAAGCATCAGCACAGTCAGCGTGCAGCATCCTCCACCGGTGAGAACAAGGCGCATGTCTGGCTCTGAGTAACAACATCAGGTAATCCGGTCCTCTAAGAAGACAAACTCACAGCAAAAGCAGCTTAAATGTGCCCGTATTAATACCTCGAAAAGTTTGGAGATGTTTGCCAATGACGTACCTCTGACATCATGGTTTTATTCCTTTTGGAAAGTCTGGAGACTTCCCAGTGCCTGGCTCCCTCTGAGGTGAAACAGGTGAGAATGACAGGCAGCTATCAGCACCAGCACATCTCTGTGTGTCTCTGCAGACTGCACCAAACAGCACCAAGCCAGCTTCCAGCCTTTAGCAGCGTCAGCACTCCTGAGGCTGATGCAGATGAGAGAAAAGGCTTTCGGCAGCCTGCATGAAACCAACAACTCTCATGTTTGACCGCCGTTCTATTTCAGACAAACAACGTTAGGGACAATCAAATTAAAAGATTATGTGACCGGCTGTGAGGGTGATCTCGGGAATGAACAACGGCATTCATTGATCGATGGGGTTTTAAAAATAAACTCCTTGATGAGACACAAGCAGAGCATCAACAGTGGATGTCCTTGAGTCCAGTATTCCCATTATTTTCAGAGTATAATGCAGTTTGAAGACATCATCTTTGGATCTTTTAGAGACTTTCCACCGCTTAAGTCTTTGAAACTTAAATTATGACCACTTCTGATTATTCATAGATTTAAGGAAATGCAACTTCACCAAAACAACACACACTTAAGTAAGATGCTGGATCCAAATTTTTTCCAAGTAGATGAATCACTTCTCACGTCTGTTTGAGATTCCTCACTGATGTGAGGAGACCTGGATTATAAGAGTTTCTTAGTGGTGCACAAATCAAAAGCACACGATTGTTCATCATTGTCCTTTCACAGTCGACCGTGCACAGACCCAAACCCTCTCCAAGCCGCCTGACTTCCTTTTAGCTTGTAAATGAAATAATCAGATGGACAAAATTCTAAACACTGATTTACAGCTGATCTGTTCCAATTAATATGTGTGTGGAAGTTATTTTGGGGCCATAGACTGCATATAAAAGGATGGATTTAGCTTTTGTCCCATCCTGAATATGTTCCATCCCAAGAATCCTTCACTCTTTAGGGTGGAAAGCTGAAGGAAACAAATGGTAAAAAGACAATTTTGCGATACATTTGCAAAATCAAATCAATAAATTGGGATAAGAAGGTAAACTTGGTGGAGGACATAGGTTTGTCTGGTAGGAATTAGACCACAACGAGCCTAGTTGTGAAGGTAACTTCCTACCAAAAATAGGAGGCTATGACGGCACGAGCAGCAGTGGACTTGGGCACCTTGGTAGACCTGTAGCCACACAGGTCAAGAAGAACAGCCAGACAACATCTCTGTGCTCAAAAAAAGGCCGAGGGATACACATCACTGGAGTCTATCCTGACACTCACCACCACCAGTGCAGCATGTTACCATGAACATGCATGTATCATATTCCCGTATGCACACATTCAAGTGCAGCCAAGTCTTATAAGGCATGTATAATGCATCCCCAAAATGCAGCAGAGGAAATTAGGAAGTTTCCCACAGCTGGGAAAAATAAAAAACTGTAACAATTCATGTGCAGGAAGTTCAGTCTACAGTTTGTTCACCTTTTAATGATGGAGTCATAACTCCCTGTGATTTCTCTGCATTTTATGCCAAAATATTTACTGAAATCATTGTGTACACTGTAAATACACGAGGAGAGAAGTCCGACCTCCCCAAAAGCTGCCTTTAAATAAACGCAACATTTTCTGAAAATCAAGTTTACAATAGGCATAGATGGAAAAAATCCTAAAAACTTGAATGACGCCAGTCAAAGCAGTGTGTTAGCATGTGATATATGAAAATGTACTCCTCAATTAGAATCAGATAAACAGCAATGTCACCTGCTGCTGGACACTTTAGCAGGGTGCTGTAGGCTATCAAGCATCAGCAAAAATCAATTACTGGCAGTGAAATGTGACCAAACAGCCAAGAATGATCCCCACACTCATATTGCACTGTTACTTAGTGGACAGCATGACACAAACAAGGAGGCGTTTCAGCACGTAACAAGCTGAAAGCGCCTCTATGACAGATTTGCATTTCATTAATCACACAGGATCCAGGCCACTGCAAAGCGCTCCATCTGCACCGCAGCCAACATCACAAAAAGCCACACAGATTGGAGCAGTGAGCAGCACATGACCAGCCATTACATGGAAACACAGCAGCAATGTAAAACACAAACTCTCTGCTATCCAAATGCTACAGTACAAGGCCCTTTTCATTGCCAGGACTCTCACCTCCAAAATACTTCCAAAACCTACTCTTGGCTCTGCCATGAGCAGAAAATACACTTCACGGCTCTTCATTACAGTTACTGAAGGGTGGACTTACAAAATCTGCTCAAAATGAAAAGGCAACCAAAAGCTGAAAGAAAGAAAAGATACATTAGTAACCACAGGCTGGAGAGAGCAAAGAGTGGGAGAGCGTAGGAAGGAATAAAAACAGACGTGGGAAGGAGAAAAAACAGTCATTCAAGACTGCTCTGGTCCCTAACGATGTCTTCTCTGCACTATTACCAGCATGAGAACAGAAACGGGGCTGACCAGTTCAATCTCCCAGTAAGAACTGATGGGAACACAAACACTGTTAGATTTGTTATCGTAGCTCGCACACAGGCCATCAGTATAAGCTGGTATCCTCTAACTGAAGGATCTGTTCATAGTCTATGTTTTTACTGTCATCAAATATAATTATCAGCATAGACCAACAGTTCTTCACTGAACAACATGCTCCATATATTCAGCCACAATCCCTGCCTGCATCTCTGATTTTTCACTCTGTCTCTGATGTTCTCTGCGTCAGATGAAAAACAAGAAGCCATGGATGGATCGACTCAGCTGACCAACTAGATTTAGAGCAATATTGTTGCAGAACTGCAACAATTGTTGAGCAAAAGAAATGTAATAACCAGAATAGCCTGCCACTTTCAGTTTCTCAAACGTAGGATTTGCTGCTGGTGTTTGTCTTATGCGATAACAAGCGGGATCCTTTTGTGTCTTAGACTGTAGATTGGTCGAAATGTGCATGCGTGTAGTAGGAAACTGTAGATTATAAACTCCTACTGTAGATGATGCTGGTATATGCAGTTTGTTTACATGTGGAAAAGGTTGCCTATAAATGCAGCTCAGAGCTACAGAACTGTGAAGAGTTTTACTGCTGCTTTTTAATTAAAACTCTTTTTTTTAATTGTTGGACTTGAGAATAATCCTTTTTACTAGATACAGCCTTTGGGCAAGCCTCAGTTCATCCACTCTCTGAAACCGGAGACTGTATGTAAAAGATGTAGCCACACGTTGATTTGGAGCCAGCCTCAAGTGGCCATTACAGGAACTGCAGTTTCTGACATTTCCACGACCCCAGATGTTGCTGATTGGATTAATTAAGAAAACAGATGTGAGATTAGTTGAAAATCCCTGAACTTTTGTAAACACTACCATGCAGCTGCCTATGCTCAAGCTTCAAAAATCAAGCCACCATGGAAGCACTAAAAACCTGCAGTTCCTCTAGTTGCCACTTGAGGCTGGCTCCAAACGTGGAGCATCTCATAGACTGCTTTATTGAAATCTGCAACTTTTCAACAGAAACAAACATGTTTGCAGCTAAAATTCGCTTTGGTCTTTACAGCCAAAGTTGTTGTACATGACGTGGTGACTTCAGTTCTGCTAATCGGCCCAGTCTCTCATTTGGGGTCAATATTGAATAAAAGATCAATTCTATTTGGCAAATGGATGGCTGTGGTAGCTGTGGCCATCTTTTTTACATTTCAGTTCAAATATTCTTCATAACTGAAAGTGTAGTTTGTTTTGTGATAACATTGACCTTCAAACGCACTAACGTGCATCACTGATGCAGACGGAGCAACACAAGCGCTGTTTCTCAGGATAGAAGCTCAGCAGCCTTCAATCTGGAGCAGCTGCATCATTCTCATGTGGTGCATTTTGAGTATATTATTAAGCTTTTAAATGTTATGTATTGAACACCTTTAGAATACACCGTTTCCTAACAAGAAGAGGAAGAATAAACAGTTAAAAACAGATGTACTGTATTTTAATATCATTTAGAGGCATTTGGTTGTGCATTTGCATCATGTGCATTCTTATGTTTCTACTTTACCACATTTTAGGGTTAAAATCCAGGACATTAAATCTGCTACTTTACTGACTTTTATTATCAATGTGAAATATAATTTATTCACCTGACACTGGTAGCAAAGGTGGTTAAACCTGATGCAACCAATAATTAAACAGACCACTTTTTGGCACTTTAATGCTACTTTTCCTTTAGCAAATTTCTGACTGTCGAACATTTGTGTTTCTAATTGAATGAAATGGTCTCGGGTGTCCTGTTGCCCCCCTGGTGGAGGTCTGTCTATCCTCAACTGTTCCCACTCAATAATGGCAAAAACAGAAAACATCCTTCAATGCCATTGGTTAGAGTAAATAAATCCTTTGGTTTGGGTTTAAAGGACATGCTGCTGTGTATACTCACTAGTTGAAGTCTGTATTGATCCTAAACTAAAAATAGTCCCCAACAAAGACTGCATTTGTGTTTGTTTTAGTAAAGTTTGCAAAAACTTGCTTCCTTTTTGATTATACCACTGCATTTTTGCACACTGTACCACAGACTGGATAGAAAGTTCTGAGTTTGTGGTTTGAGTTTTTTCATTAGTTTATAATTAAAGTTTCCCTGAAAGGACATTTGGGAGCTTTTAATGTTAAAACTGATGTTATTTTTCACAGAATTAAAGACTTAAAGGGATGTGATGTGTGGGCCTGCAGTGTAACACACACC